>JAMZAV010019664.1:0-29986 GCA_024449915.1 Sweltsa coloradensis
ATGTTGTCAAGTTTCTTGTTCTTGCAATTGGTAATTACCGTAAAAACTGTATTAAAGCTTTATTTCTATGGATTCTGGCTGAAATTTCCACTTTTTCTTTCAAAAGGTACTACATAACCATAACCTTAATGTCCATGTATAATATGAACGTTGTAGCCCCACCCGTTTGGTCAGAATTGGCCCAAATGGCACGAAAATATCGCACAAAAAGTCAAAAAACGTATATTAAAAGCTTTATTTCTCTTGATTCTGGCTAACTTTTTTAACTTTTTCTTTCAGAAAGCAATACATTACCATAACCTTAATGTCCATTTGAAATATTAACGTTGTAGCCCCACCCGTTTGGTCAGAATTGGGCCAAATGGCACGAAAATATCGCACTAAAAATCGAAAAAAATCGTAAAAGTACGATATTCATGAGAAATATTTCTTCGATTGTACCCAAAAACGTGGCAAGTCTAAGTTCAGAGAAAACGAAGGTCGTGTCAAATTTTCATCAAGATCGCATATGCCGTTTGCCCGGTAGAGAGCGAACAAACAGACGGAAAAACAAAAAAAAAAAAACAACGGAGCTAAATTTTTTGGGGGGTCGGTGAAATTGAAGTCTTCGCTTCGCTCATCCAATTATAATATCAGTGACCTTGCCCATCCTCATGAAAACATAAACGTAAGTTTGAACTTGCATTGTGTGCGGTCCTACCCTAGGCCTACTTCACATTGACCGAGGATCGAACTATTATGACGTGATGTAAGGAATTGGTTATGCAATATTAGCTTTCTTTTAATTTGTTTTTTAAGATTAGATGTCACCTTAAATCGCGTTTTAGGCCACCAAATATAACACAGAGCCCCAAAATAATTCACCTTCGCATCCGGCGGCTGGAGCCAGTTTACCCGCGCCACTTCGTTGCTAGTGGATATTACGCTTTGCGAGCGTACTTCTCGTGGATTTGTCAAGGGTTGCTGGTATGGCGTTGAAATTGTTCGCAAGTTGTTTCTCGAACATCGTCCGTGCTGGCTAGTGGAGTGGGGATGTGTGTTGGTAGAGTGGTGCGACTGATTCCCCCTCTCACTAATACTAATACACACATGGCTGCAGCTTTGTACACAGAGCGTGGGTGAAACAGGCAGGGAAGATCGCATGTCAATGACGTGGCAATTACTAATTAGCAATTACTCATCTCCAGTAACTGTTCATTTTTATCCAATCAAATCATTATGAACCCTGACGTGTGTTTTGTCAAGACGTGGTTGTTGACAGATGCTGAAACTTTCTGCAAAATTCATAGTCTCTTGAACAATCAATTCAAATTCAGTACGCTTTATTCAACTTCATCATTCAATTTTTAATTCAGTGAATCATTGAAATTAAATATACTTTGTTCAACTTTATAATATAATTTAAATGGTAAAGTTTACTTATTTTTATAGTTTTATGTTATTTATTAGTATATTTTAAATTTGCTTGATTTGATGTGTGCTGTTGATAGGAGAAAAACAGGATTATACAATTCAATGCAATCGTCTGTAAAGTATGTTTGCAATCCTAAATTTAAATAAATAAATATCTAAACTGTTGTATGTGAAGAATAACAAGCTTTACTGCCTTTAAAAGCCCTTTTACGTTGGGCACCAATTGAAGAGTAATGGAACTACGCTCCCTTTACTGCCTTTAAAAGGAATAACATTCAAATCAAAAAAGTTGAATATCACACCAAAATAAGCTTAAAATTTTCTGAAAAGAACTCGATTTTTTAAATCACGGTGGATCGCCTTTAATGATGAGAAAACTTATTGGAATTGCCACGGTCTTAGCTCCAGTCGGAGAACACTGAGAGGAGATTAAAAGTTGAGATTATGAAATCAGATGAATACCTTTAACCTCAAATAAACAATTTAAAATGGGTGGAAACAAAGTCCTGAAAAGTACACAAGTAGGGCATTAAAAACTTGTTATCAAGCGTTCTTGTTGTCAGGATCAATCAACCTTGAATCAATTAGAGTTTCTGTGGTAACACAGAAGGCTAGTGTACTAGCAGACTACAAATGCATATATTATCAGTTATCAGTGTAACGATTTTGATTATGAGGAAAAAGGTACAATTAATTTCTAAAATGTCAACAAACAAAAGTTCACCTCCATTATGAGTATAATAGGGAATATTCCACTTCCGCCAAATACTGTACGAATAGATTTTTTAGAAGAAGTATTTCGTCCCGATTACAAATATGTACTTTGTTTTTCCGTGAAATAATAATCCAGTGATTTATAGCCGTTTTAAAAGCAGCACTTTTTTAAAGCGGCAAAAACGACTGTGACGTCAGAACTGTGTTGATCCAACGCCGTCTGGATAAACATACATCCAGACCAAAGATGTTGGAATAGTATTATAGTAGGATCGAGATATACATCAAGACGGCGGTGTTTTAAACAAAGCAGCGCCAAGCGTAGCCTACAGTAATGTCAACAGATGGCGGACATTTTACATTTAATGCCTAGCCAGAAAACGAGAAAAGTTTAACATTGCAATCAAAAAACAAAACTGAAACAGTCCTAGGTCTAGGCCTAGACGTAGAAAATTATTTATAATACAACAGTCTAGGCCAATCGTTCCTGTAGGATATAGGCATTGGTATGTGAATACTAAAATTACTCACTTGACAAGCCCTAGGCTTAACTTGCCAACCCTAGGCCTGCACGTTCATGTTCTGACACACATCCCGCACAAAAACCTTACTTTGATGACTAATTAAAGCCTATTGTAGATAAAGAATACCATGATAGTCCTAGGCTATGCAAAAACTCAAGACAAAATGCTCGTTATTCTTTATCACAATGATCTCGCGAAATCTCCTGTCACATACGAAAAAAGAAAAACAAAAGACGGTGAAAATGTACATCCCTGTGGAGTTGTTTGTGTTGAGCGGATGGGCGAGCACCGCCGTCTGTATGTAAATATGTACAAATATACGTACATTTAGTTTCCAATTGGCCTTGACTCAACACAGTTAAGACGTAGTACCGTCCAAAGATGGCGCACGCTCGTTTTTGGCGCGCAAACTGGGGGACCCATTTAATTCTTGTTTAAATTACACAAAAAACATTTTTTTTTTAAATAAAAAAAAGTGCAGTGACTATTAAGACATGAATAAGAATTAAAATAAAATATAAAATATTAAGTGGAAAATTTCCCTAGTATGAAAAACACAGGGCAACATACAGGTTATGCATAGTTACTGGTTCCTATCTACCGATCAGTTTGTCCCTAGCATAATTTGGGTAAAAACCCACCTTTCAAGTACATACAATTGTCTATTATCTAGATTAGGGGCCAAAACAATGTGGCTATTATTCTCGTACTCATCGTGACGTTGTCTTGAGGTGAGGCGCCGGTATAGAAGTCTTGCTGTGTTACCACGAGTCCTGAGTTCGATCGACGTAGGCGAGATCGCTGGTCGCGTAATGTTTGGGTGAGCTCAGGTGCTTCCGTGTTTCGGTAACCTCCCGAACCATTGGCGCGCGCAGTACGGCTCGTTCGTAGATATGACCTTGGCCCGATGCCATCCGAAGCATTTTGTACGTGTGAGTTATTGTTTCTATTTGCCGGACTCGAAAAACTTATTACATTGACCTTGCTAAGAGAGTCATTTCAAAGTGATGAATAATGCAACTGGGAAAGTCCTAATAGCCCGTTCCTTACGACCGATTTACGAGCGCGTGAAGTTCTTGACGATGTTGATTTAGTCGGCTGCCTACATGCCAGATGTCCAAACCACCTACTTATTACAACATGGCCGCCACTTCCGGTATTGTGCCGAACAGATATCCATGCATGATAAAAATCAAACTGTCTCTATTTATGTCTCTGGGTAGTGAATTGCAAAATGAACGTCTAACTGGCGTGCGTACGATAATTTGGTTCATGATTATCGTGCATCTCCGGATATGTGAGAGTTAAAGAATACTGTAGTAACCACTACAGATGGCGTCGGCTTGCAACAGTTACTCACGGTTACTGGTGGTAGTTTCTTGAGGTCTAACACTCCCGAACGTGGCACTCAGTTATGCTTACGTGTTCACTTTCCCATCAATTAGCATGATCAAAGGATTGCTCATGATATTGTAATCAAACAATACGATGTGTTTATGAGATTATTCCCCTCGTTTCCATGATGACTAAAGATTCATCACTCCCGACCATGCTCGCCACGAGACACGCCATTGCCAATCCTAGCCACGTTATAATCTTGCAATGGAAAGTTTTTCGAGAGATATTATTTACATCTTCACTTGTTAATTAATATCTAATGGTGATCCGATGATACTGTATTATTTGTCTTTAACACACGTTATGGAAACACTTGCGATTCTGCACTAAAATGTCCTAAAGTTGCGGACAACTTTTATACACGTTCCTGTGAAATATTATAACGATGCTATAAACCGTTTACCAGAAGAAGAAAAAACGGAAAGCTGAGCGCTTAAACTCGTCTGTAATGTTGACGACTTTTGTTGGTAGAAATCAGTGCAATGTACTCCTGTATTGAGTATGAGGTCATTCACTAACAACGATCGCCAACATCTTTACTGTAAACAATTATTTTATTTACCCTACTCTATAGTTGTCTTGTCTTAAATTTCCTCTGATTTTACTGAGTTTTTGCCACCCATTTTCAAAGGCAATACTCATTCATTTATCTTTGTTGCAGTCATTAAATACATAATATAGACAAGCATAATGTTGCAATCTTCTAACACCACAAAATAAGGAGACCTACTTTTATTTTAGACCAAATGAGTAATTAAGAGGGGGGGAAGGGGTGGAAGGGGCCCACCCACCCCTTTTAGAATTAGGTGCAGTTGCACCTGGTCTTATATGGTCAGCACACCACTATGCAGGCGCATAAAGATGTAATGTTTTATTAATTTCGCTTCCAATTTGTGTGTGTACCCATTGAACCTCTCCAAGTGCCATTTCGGGCCCGAACGTAGTTTATCCATATCGCTACCACCACTATAACTAAAATCGCTTTCACCACCAAAAACAACTAACTCACTGTCATCACTCCGATCTTCTAAAAACATTAAAATCTCATTCTGATCATCACATGTGAGCAATGTTTTGACGCCATGGTTAGGCCTACGGATAAATAGCTGACTTCAAAATAAAAGTGAGCACCTTGCACTTGTAAATACCCATTTTCAAAGCCAATTCACTGCTGAAATCGATAACTCCTTCACCGACGTAGTTCTCGATTTTCCTGTAAGATAGCGTCATTTGCAGAACTAAAATATCGCAAATTTTAAATTTTAAACCTTCAAAATAGTTTTTGGCTACCGCGCGGACGTAATATTACAGCCAAAACAGTTAGGGGTTAAAAAAGGTCTTGAATCATTTTATCAATGGTAGGCCTTCCAAATAACATAAGCTGCAGTTTAGTACGGTTGTGAATAATCCTATTGAAAAATGTTCTCCCCGATTAATGAATTGTCTAGTTGGACTAGTCAAGTCCCAGTCCCAGTCCCAAGGCTTTTCCAATAAAAATATAGGCATACTGACAAAGCAAAGGCGTCCTGCTGAAAAATCTTGACAAGATCTTGTTTTAAGTAAGATCTTGCATTGAAATAAGTAAGACCTTGTTTCTTTCTTGCCAAGATCTTGCCAAGAAGTTGTTTGAAGTAAGATCTTGCCAAGAACTTGTTTGAAGTAAGATCTTGAATCTAGATAAGATCTTGTTTAATGTCAAGATCTTGTTTAATGTCAAGAACTTGGTAGAAACAAGATACAAACAAGATCTTGTCAACGTCGTACCAAGATCTCGGTGTAAGATTTCAAACTTAACTGCCACCTGATGTTAGCATCTTGAACCTCAATAAACAGAAATGGTCTACATGGTAGACAAAGGTCACATACACATAAATAACTGCAGATAGCTGCCATTGTCTTGTACAGGCCTCAAGCTATGTGAGCATTTACAACCACTAATTGTAGCAGGCCTAGGTGACTGTTGACTAAAAGTCTTATGCCTTGAACTATAGGGCTAGGCCTGTGTTCGCCCTAGCCTGCAGGCATGCCTACTTGCTTTATGTTCATAGGGCCTAGATTAACAAGCCACGGATAAAATATATCTAATAAGGCGGCATAGTGTATATCAAAATTGTATCAAGTAGACCAACCACAATCTTGTCATAAGCTTGACAAGATGTTCGCAAGATCTTGTCAAGATAGTCGTAAGAACTTGGCAAGATTTTTCAGCATTGTACGATAGGCTTTTCTTACTCACTCTCAACTCACCCCACAACATTGAGCAGATGTTTATAACGCATTTTTTTTAAACCCGGTTTTCAATTCGTTGTTCAGTTCAGTTCAGTTTTATTAGCATCCATGTAGGTTACATTGTAACATTGGGTTTGTCAATACATTATTGTCCCCAATTGAAAATTGTAATACTAGTAGTAAAAAACATGTAGCCTATGTATGTACTGGTATGTAAGTAAGGTTAACACAACAATGACAACATCAAAGTGGAAAAATCATGCCAATTGTACTAAAAGTAAATGTAACACAACTAGGGCCTACCTCTACTTCACAGTAATTTACTACCCCGTACTTGCATGTATATTCAACGAGTATAATAATACCCCCACCGGTATTATATACCTACCCAACACTGCATTGCACCCTCATTCATCACATAAGAGTATAAACAAATGATAAAACATGCAACAGTATTTTGAAAGACCACATGTTTTGTTTATCTGCGATTCATCTACGTTGGCCTAAAGCCCCAGGCATGAAGAATGTAATAATCACATTTCTTTATGCGGCCGACACTCAATATTTACGGCGTAGGAATACAGTAGTACTAAACTTCGAAAATACTATCATGAAATTTACTTTTTTGAAAGTTTCACTGAAAGTTTCAATGAAAGTTTAAAAAAATATTGACATATTGTGAAATATTTGATTTACAAGGAAATCTTCAGGAATACAAACTACATTTTTAATAAATCAGCGTTTTCTTATAAGAAAAGTTTTTATAAGATTAACAAAAAATTTGTATCTCTGAAATAGGGCCTATTTGACTTTAAAAAGTTCTTGTCGACCTACCAGTACCACAGAGAGAGAGATATAGAAATTAAACTAAACGGGAACTGATTTGGTAATTGACGACTGGTGAGTGGCGAAGCTTAAAACGATCGATAGGTCAAGTGACGAGAGTTGGGATAGATTCTCATTTCCCATCTTCTCTTCTTCTCTTATGCCCACATCGACATATTTATGTCATCATGTGTCTTGACAACCAGTAAAGATAGGACTCCTGTTCCCTCCTGTCCATACCCCCTGGCATTTCCCCATAGTGTCCTTTCAATGTAGCGCATCTAAATAGATGTTGTCTGTCCTGTATTCCTTCACCACAGAGCTTACACATGCTGCTCTCCATCACACCTATTCTATGTAAGTGCTTTGCTAGCAAGTCATGGCCGGTATCTAGTCTAAACTGTGCTGTTGTAGTTCTTCTCCTATAATGGTTTGTCCTCTCATTTCCTCCTTTCCTTGTTTTAACTAGCTCACTCCACATTTTATTCTTGCCTTTCTCCTTCCATGCTTTCTTTACCTCCGAGTTGCTGGCTGATTTCAGATGGGATTTAGCTGATCTGTATGAAATGTTGTTTATGAATTGCTTGGTTTTACTTCCCATTTTAGCGAGAAAATCAGCCTTCTCGTTTCCGTTTATGCCGCAGTGTGCCGGTATCCATTGTAGCATAACTGTGTTACCTGCATTCATCAACCTCAGGATTCTTATCTTGCAGTTTCTTATTTCTGCTTCTGTTTCTTCTCTACTCACTATAGCCTGGATAGATGCTCTTGAGTCTGTTAGTATCACCACCTTCCTTTCTCTAAAGTATTCAATCTTCTCCAACGCTTTGCTTATTGCTCTCATCTCCCCATCAAAGTTACTACCATTTGATCCTGCTGGGAATGATTCCTCAAACTCTCTACTGTGTATTCCTGCACCTGCATTCCCTTCTCCTGGTGTTGCTGATCCATCAGTGTATATATGCAGCCACTCCTTCTCTGGGTATTCTTTGTGAATAAATCTTAGTGCCAGACTTCTCATATGCTCCTCTTGATAGTTCTTCTTTTTCTCTTGAATTCCTTCAATGTTTAGTTGATGGTTTATTTCCAATGATGACATATGAATGTTTGGTTTTCCTATTTCTTGTCTGCTTTCAGTTATCACTTCCCCCATTAACTTTCCCACTACATTCCTAGCTTCAGTTATGAATGTTTTTGTGTTTTAAGGCCTTCTTGGGGATCTCTGTCCCAATAATCTACATCTAAGCAAACCATTTTTTCGTACAGGCTTCCAGCTGCTACATTTCTCCTTGCTTCCAGTGGTGGGACTTCAGCTACTGTTTCCATTGCGGTGATAGGTGTGGTTTTCACTCCTCCTGTTATGATCCTCGGGGCTTTATTTGGATAATGTTGAGCTTGTCCAAGTGTGTTTTTGAAGTGTTAATCAACATGGCATTTCCATATTCCAACACTGGACGTATGTATTTTTTGTATGTCGTAGATAGCGTATTGACATTGGCTCCCCACGTTACCCCTGATACTCTTTTCAGTAAGCCTAGTCTTTTATTACTTAATTGGCACATTCTGTCGATATGGCTAGACATCGTCATTTTCTATCCATCATTACACCAAGATAGATTGGGTCTTCTTCGTATTTTAAGCTTACTCCTGTATATTTTAGGTTAAACTGGGGCATTGTTCTTCCTGTTGTACAATAACTGTATACTGTTTTTGTTTCATTCACTACCATCCCATTTTCCCTGGTCCATTCTTCTAATGCTTGCAATGCCTTGTTCATTTCTAACTCCATTTTCTGTACGTCTCTGTCACTATACCACAGCACCACATCGTCTGCAAATAACTTGATCTCTACCTCGCTTTTTTCCTGTATATATTGCGCCAAGTCGTTTATATATATCAGGAAGTAAGTAGGGCTTGTTACTGCCCCTTGTGGTACTCCTGCCTTGGTTTTTCTATACCGTGATCGTTTGTTGTTGCATCTTACTCTTATATATCTCTGACTTAGAAAGTTTTTACTCCATCTGTAAATGTTGTGTGGTACTCCCATCTCTCTCATCTTTTTTAAAAGTATTTCTCTATCTACTATATCAAATGCAGTCTTAAAATCAACATAAAACTACCAATGTAGATAACTTCTTATTGAACCCTTCCTTAATATCCTGCTGCAAGTATGCCACCTGGTCTAGTGTCCCTCTGTTCTGCCTAAAACCTGCCTGCTCCTTTGCCAACACTTCATTCGACTCTAAAAATGTTTTTAGCCTATAGTTGACCATATGCTCCATTGTTTTAGCCATCATCGATGTTAAGGCTATTGGCCTGTAGCTTTCGACTTTTGAGCTATCCTTCCCATTTTTCAGCATGGTATTATTCTGTTTTCCTCCATATATCGGAATTTTGTTTTTCCAGATGTTATTAAAAATTTTAGTATTGCACTTTTCCCTTCCTTACCAAGGTTCTTTAAAAATTCCCGGGGTATACAGGTCGCCCTCCCGGTGTTTTTTTAATTTTAAAGCCTTTTTATTGCTTTTTCCCAAATTCGCTCATTATGAAAGGGGGTTATATGGGTTTTTTTTTTTGTCATCCACAAATTTTGGGAATTCTACTTTAGTTGCTTATTTTTTTTGGTTTTTTGTTTTTTTAGCTTAAATTCACATATCATTTCTGCCTTCCTCTTTCATCGTGTTTTTCTTCTCCTTGTGTTAAAAAACCTTTTTTTTTGATCTTTTTTTTTGGGTTTTTTAATTTTAGAGAAAAATGTATTGCCCTTTTCCTCCTTTTGGTAAAAATATTTTAAAATTCTTCTAATGCCCCCCTTTTTGCTCTCGGTATGGCCTTCTTTTTTGCGTCTTTTCCTTAGCTCTATCATATCTTCCATGTTTTGTTTTCTAAAACCTTCTTCCCCTGCTTATCCTCTGACTTTGACACTGAAGTTCATTTTTCCCCAAAAATGGTCTCTTTTCCCAAATTTTTACTCTTTTGAAGGGCGCAACACTTTCACGCTCAAACTTTTTTTATTCTTATTTGGAAAAAAACTTAGGGGAATATATTTATCAAACTATCATTCCTTCTAGAGTAATAGTATTATTTAAATTTTTTTTGACACAGCCTTAGTTGTTGGGCCTATAACAATGTAGGGCGCAAGTTTTTAGGTTTGCAAGTGAAAAAATAAACAAATTGCCTTTTATTCTATGTATGTTGTTGGTTCTATGAGGCTGTAAAAATAAAAATAACTAATAACATTACATTCATCATCAAAAAAAATAAAGAGTTTTTTGGGGGCATTTCCAAATTTTTTTTTGATGGACAATCATTCTATTTCGTTCAGTTCATTTTTTATTAGCTCCATGTAGGTTACATTGAACTTTGGGGTTTTTGTCAAAACATTATTAATAAATATCATTTATATATATATAGGATTGTTGTAGGTTTTCGCGGCCCGCATGGAAAAAAACAGGATTTTGGGGAAAAACCGGTCGAAAATAAGATAACCCGGGCAGAACCGGGGCGTCCACCGACTTTCGCTGTTAAGTCAGATTTTCCCAAATCGGGCCCATGAAAAGAACCGGACAAAAAGGGTTTTAAAGTAACTGTGCATTTTGTTTCTAAATTTCCCACCCCCCTTTAATTTTTTTATCGTATGACATCGCCGCCCCGCACCTTTTCACGATATGACCCGCCGCCCCGCCCATTTTTCTATTAACCTTGCCCCCCCCAAAACCTTTCAGCCCGGGCTATATAAGGGGGCGCTGCGGCTTCCAAACCCCACTTGCCCCAAACCCCGTGAGTCACAGTAAACCTTGAAAATGTCGACGTAGTACAGACGAAACGTCGTGGACGCCCGGCTCCCCTGGTTCATTTTTTTCGACGGGGTTTTCCCCAAAGATCCTTGTTTTTACCATATTTATTTTATATGCATTATATATAATATAAAATAAAAAAACAATAAAATAAAATTTTTGTTTTACTATAAACAAATAAAAATACCTGTTACAAAAATGAGCTTTTACTACTCCGGACAAATTACCATGTTTATATAAAAATACATTACAAAATGCTTTTCCACAAAGGATGTTTGTTAATAAAACAATAAAAAACAATGAAAAAAAGTGATATATTTCTATCTACCGGGTAAACATGTCATTTTTTTCATTGGTGATGTATTCATTTATTGTGTAAAACAGTTTTCTATCGGTATGTTTTTTTGCAAAGATCTGTTTGTCGGTGTTGTTAAGTTTTTATGTTAGGAGGTAGTCTTTTAAAATAAGTTATGCCCATATTTATTATTGATTCTGTCCTTTTTTTTGTTTGTTTTGGCTCGGTAAAGATGCTCTTTCTGTCGTGTTTGTGTGCGTGAATTTGTTTTTTCGTGTGAAATCCTGTTGCTTTTATTGTTTGTTTTAAAATTTCTAAAATTATAAGTTTGGCTAGTCATTTTTGAAGATTTTAAGTTTCCCCTACTGTTTCCCATTTTTTTTGGGCCTGCAATGCCTGTGCTCTCTTTTGCAATAAAAAGCATTTGTAAATTTTTTCGAATTTCCCCAAAAGGGGGAAGGTATTTAAAGGGCGAGCTTAAAAAATAAGCGTGGTACGAAATTTTTTTGCAGTATTTCTCCCAAATAAGTTTTTAAATGCCTTTGGGGGCATAGATAGATGCCAATTGAGCACATAGCGACTTCCAGGGTTTTTCCCCAAAAGGGAATTTATAAATTTTTTTGCTCCTCACCTTTGTGCGTCTACCTCATTTTATTGCTTCATTAAATTAATGACTATTTTTATCCTTAACGGCCTTTTTTTTAAGTTTAAATTTTAAAAGTTGGTCTATATAATTTAACCAACAGCTTCCCTGAAGTAGAGTAGGGCCCCGTGATAGAAACATAAACAATAAAAAAATAAAACCCTATTTTTCAAACGTTTCGGTCTACTTGCCCTTTCCCTCAGTGGTAAAAGAAAAACTGGGTAAAAAAACAAAGCTAGGTAGCCGTTGGCTGGGGTGGGGTGGGGAGAAGTGAAAGTGAGTGGGGGGTTGGAATGGGTGACAGGGAGGGTAGAGGGAGGGAGGGAGGACTACCTAAGGTTTAGTTAGGTTTGTGGCGCGTTTTTCAACCCCTTTGGGTAGGCCTTCTCTCTTCTCATTTCTCCTCGTGCCAGTGGGAGGGAGTGACCTGATGAACAAACTGTGAAAAAAGTCACGGGGGGAAGGCCATGCCCATTAGCTTTCAATGCCACAGGTTTCTCGGGTTCCCCTCTCTTACATCCGTCTGTCCCCATCATTCGGGTTGGGAAGTATTGTGGTAAGTAAAACATATCGGGGGGACATCGGGCATGAATTGGGTAGACGATGTTGCTAGTGCCACAGTTGTTGTGTATTCATAGGTCTTATTAGTGAGGTGGGCATAAAAGGTCTTGACTGGTTATGCAGGGGGCCTTTTCATTGGGTCTGTAGAAAGGGGAGGAACCAGCATGACCGCTTTCCTTTTTTGGACCTTCTGTGGATCTCTCCTCATAAAAATCACCCGGGTTTGGGGGGGATGCTTAATGCCCCCTAGGGAATTCGGGTAAGATTTTGGGTAGGGGTGACCACCAGGATGTGACTCCCCCCCTTAAAGGGGCTTTTAAAATGTTGGAGCCCGGGGTCCCCTGTGACTAGCGGGACATTCGGTCTTGGTGTTACGTTGGGTGGGTGGGGGTGTGGGGGGGTTTTCTGTCTGGTCAGTCTTATGGACCTGTTCCTCCGAATAACCTCTTTTAACAAAAACAGGGAGTTCTTCTGGAGGTAGCACTCCCGATCCTTTCCGTGGAAAAAAATTCTGCGACCGGGGGCAGCAAGCGGGGGGCCCTCCTAGCCTATCATAGGCTAAGAGGGCTTATGGCCTTACGTTAGCGCCCGTCCCCGTATCCCAACTAAACTTTAAAAAATTTAAATAATAGAAATAATCATAAAACTTAATGCAAATGTTCCGGGTACTCACCACAGACCGCTCATCTTTAAACTAGACTTTGGCGTTTCCCTATCTAGTTGGCTAAGGGTCCTTAAGCCAAAATGTAAAGGTGGGTTCAATCCCTGGTCGGGAAAATTTTGTATTTCTAGTTTGTATTTAAAAAAATAAAAAACATTTTTTTGAAAGCAAAAAGCATGTTCCTCTCTGTGGCAATGGGGCCTACTAGGTAAAATAGCCGTAAAAAATACGTGAAAATATTGCAAGATTTACCATCTAAAAGCAAATTTTTGGGGGGAAACCTTGAGTCAACTTCGACAACCTTAAATGGGGCGGGGCTTTTTTCCGGGCCCGGGGCGAATAAAAAACAAAAAATATCTTTTCAAATCAAAACATTGTCGTTAAAATTTTCTAAACATTGGAATCTTTTTTTCAGTTTATTATTTTTGTAGGTTTAAAACGCAAGGGATCTTGCTGATTTTGTTAGCATTCTAAAACCGTACGGAGTCGTTTAAAATTTGCGAAATCTTTTCAGCGATTGGGCTGATTTTACGTCACACCACTCACATCAACGCCCCGCAACAAAAATTGCCGCCTTTTAAAGTTGAATGGAGATCATCCGTTCGGTCCTCACTCGTTTAACTAAAAAATACAATTCTATAATTTTTTAAATTTTCTGAGAAAACCCCCAATTTTTCCATTTTTAGCTTTTTACAGATGTGTTTTTAAATTTTTCAAAAAAATTCACTTTTTGTCCTTTGCAGGGGCAATTTTTTTTTTTCAAAAAAAAAAAATTGGGGGTCAAATTGAAAAAAAACATTATTACCCGGATTAAATTTTAAAAGTTAATGATTATTTGGAGTCTGGGGTTGTGGGTTAATATTTTCATTAGGATTAAGCGCTGGGCACGGGAAAGTTAAAAGGAAAAAATAAATTAAAATGTTAATTGTTAAAGGCTATTGACCGTTTTTTTACAACGCTTCATGTGTTTGTCTGTCGTCTGACTTTCTGTCTGTCAGCGAAATTTAAAAATCGTATTTCATTAAATGCTTAATTGCTTTTGGGCTTGTCTGCTGTCTGTCTGGAGGGAAAATCTTATAATCGATATTTCACCCACTTATAAATGTCCAATCGAGCTGAAATTTTTTACACATATATTCTTGAGACAAAGATAAATAAATTAACAATTCACAAAAATAAAAATTTAATTTAAATTTTAAATTTAATATTAAAGTTTTAATGAAATCAATATTTCTTTCACTTCTCAATGCCCAATCAACTAAAATTTTTTCACGCATACTATTCTTGTGAAATAGTGAATAAATTTAACAGTTTCTCAAATTTAAATAAATTTAATTCATCTTAATTAATAATTAGAGTTTTATTTGGAATCGATATTTCAGCCACTTCCCAATGTCCGATCGAGCTAAAATTTTTTCACACGACTATTTCTTGATGACAATAGATGAATCAATATCAATTAAAGATCTCTAATTAATCAAATTCTCGAAATTAATAGTTAACGTTTTATTGGGAATTGATATTTCACGCATTTCCCCAAAGTCCGATCGAGCTACTTTTTTCACACAGACGTACGACGCTAAACTCAGTTCATGTTTTGTTTGTCTGTCGTCTGTCTGTCTGTCTGTCTGTCTGTCCTGTCTGTCGTCTGTCGTCGTTACCGTCCTTTATTGCTACCCCCCCGGCAAAACATCACCGCGCTCCACTTACAAGTTAACCCCGTGCGTGAGTCATTACCATGTCCCATAGTTGCGTTCCCCTCGCGGGGTTCGCCTCACGTTGATCGGTGGAGTTGATGCCAGCGAAAATACTGTTTTCTATAAGGTAGGAATGGTTTGTTAAAAAAAAAAAAAAAAAAAAAAAAAGAGTAAAAATTTAAATATAAAAAAAAAATACTTTATTTTTAAGACAAAAAATTAAAATAATATTACATGAAATTTCTTTTTTTTTAAAAAAAAAACGCTTATATTTAATGACAAAAAAAGTAAAAAAAAAATTTTCGCCCGAAAAAATTTTCCCTTCTCGGAATTAAAAAGTTTTGGGCGCTTTCTTCCATGAAACAAAATTCTGTAATCTATGTCATTCCTTAAGCGCTTAACCTTTTAAATTTCCGAAAAGGCAAAAATTTGTTGGGCAAAAATTTTTTTTTTACTTTTTAGTACATTTAAAAAAATAATGTTGTTTAAAAAAAAAAAAAAAAATTCGTGAATTTTTCTATTTCCCCAAATATGCTATCAAGTCAAAAATAGTGAATGCTTTGAAACCTAGCTCTATTAAAAAATAAAAAAATTTTTTTTTTTTTTAAATTGTGGGGCACACGGCAAATTTTGCCTCTTCAAATAATTTCAAAATTTCACCATTCAACTAGGTGTTTTTTTTTTGGGACTTTTTTTAAAACGGTTTTCTAGGGGGCTGATGAGAGAAAAAAGATTTTTTTCAGTTGTTTTTTTTGGGAATTTTATTGTTTAAAACAGTTTTTTGTACCGATTTGTACCACCCAAAAAAATTGCAGGAAAAAAAATTTTTAAAAAAAACTCTCAGTCACCTCTAAAAAACCATTTGGGAAATTAATGCCCAAAAACACAAATCCCTCATAAAGGGTGTGTTTGGGCGAATTGAAGTTTGAAAATTTTTGAAGCCCCGATTTCCCGTGTGCCCATCAAAAATTGTCGAGGGTTTTTTCCAATGCCATTTTAAACGTTTTCTTTTAAATAACAAAAAAATTAAATGTAGTATGAGGAAAAGTCACTAGAATCAGTGTAAACGTAAATTTAATTTATCGTTCATTATTACGACTCTGCGGGGTTTATGTGTTTATGTTCTTGTTTACTTGCTTTAATGCACCTTCTTTGTTTCTTTTCACTTCCTGTAACGCTTCTTTGGGATAACGGAAAACCCGAAAACTTTCAGTTTTTTTGGCCTAGCCGGTCCTAGTGACCTCTGAGATTTTTTGTATCATCACAGTATCGTTGCCACGTCCAACTTTGCGTTGGGTGGGCATTGAAAAAAGGGCTTCTCCATCTTTTTCGTCCTGCCCCATCCTCTTTTTCCCCCCATTCCTCCCCTCCTCGCTGTTCTACATCCTTTCCACACTATTCTGCCATTGTTGTCGTGGCTCCCCCTTGGTCTCCTCCGGGAATTTCCAAATTTCCACATCCTTCTCGTAATTTCTTTTTCCCATCCTTTTGATATGTCCAACCATTTTGTTCTTCTCTCCCCAAATTTGCTCCTTAAATTCCTCACTCCTCTTGTCTCTGAATCCTCATTCCGTTTTCGATCCCATTAGTCTCAGTGGGGGGGGAAACTACAAAGAGTGATCGTGCCTCAATTTTTTAAACTACACCCCCCCCTTCTTTCGTGGCAACAAGGGGGGGGGGGGCCCGCCCCCCAGTTAAGCCCCCGCGGGGAATTTTTTAAAATTTTTGTACCCTGAAGGATTTGGTGCTTTTACCGCTTTTAATATGTTTTATGATGTTGTAGCCTCAGTTTATGAAATTTAAAAATTTTTAATAAAGGCTAAATTTTTTTTCTGTTGAACTCAAAAAACCAAGGGTTTTATCATTCTTTTTTTTTTCCACAGTTTACCCCCGCGGGGAATTTTTTTTAAATTTTGGTCATCCTAAATGGATTTGGTGCTTTTTACCAGAAAAAAAATATGATTTTAAGATGTTGTACCCTCATTTTTTATGAAATTAAATTTTAATAAAATGGCTGAATTTTTTTCTGTTAAACTCAAAAAACCAACGGTTTATCATTTTTTTTGTTTTCCACAGTTTCCCCCGCAGAGAATTTTTAAATTTTTGGGTCATCCTAGAATGGTTTTGGTGCTTTTTTTTCCAGAAAATTAAATAGTTTTATAGATTTTTGAAGCCTATTTTTATGTAATGAAATTTTAATAAAAATGCTAAAAATATTATGTATTTTTTGAACCAAAAAGAAAAGGGTTTGTAATTTTTTTTTTTGTTTTCCCAGATTAGCCCCGCGGGAATTTTTTTAAATTTTTGGTGATCCAAAATGGATTTGGTGCTTTTTCCCGCAATTTAAATAGATTTATTAACGAGTAGCAAAGGAATGAGGATTACTATTAAAGAAAAACGGCGCTTATTCTGTGACTCTGTGCTTTGTGTGCTGTGTGTATTTAAAAAAATCGACGAATCGCTAAACAGATTGCGTTATTTTTTTAATTTTTTAAACTCATAAACCCAAACGGTGTGTTTTTTCTTTTTGCTCCTCGTAGGGGCATACCCAAAATTTGGGGGAAAAAATTCTTTTGAAAGTAACAATGAAGAATTTATAAAACAAGAGGAAACCGGGGGCCTTCCCATTTGAAAAAAAAAAAGTATGTCCCCAGACGTTTTATAATCTGTGCCCTTTTTGGGAAAACAATTTGGTTTTTTTGTTTTTTTTTCTCCCTTTATGGCAGAGCCATTTTTTGGGATTTTGGAAAAACTACTGAAAGCAATTATGAAAAAAAGGGGCTCCGTGGGGGTTTCCCCCCGGGAAAAAAATTAGTTTTTAAGTAAATTTTGGGACAAATCTGTGAGTTTTGAAGAAAAAACTTTTTTAGCAATAAAAAAAAAGATACGATTTTATTCTTTTAAAGGACAAATTGCTGTCTCGATTTTATTGAAAACAATGATCTTTTCTAGAAAAATTGAATGGAAATATTCAATTCAAAAAGGTAAGAATGTTTTTTATATTTCATTCACGACGTCGATAATCCGCTTCATAAAACGCAAAATTAAAATTAAAAAAGAAATCGAAATGTTCTAGACTTCCCCCATGCCCCCAGCTGTTTTTAATTTATAAAATTCCCCAAATCAATCATTCAAAAAATGAAATGTATAGTATAACGAACGTGTTTTCATTTTGCAGAATTTTTGAATTTTTCCTGTTATAACTTATTTTGTTTAGTTTAAAAACTTTTTGATGAATTCCATCATGCTGTTGTCTGCACTTTTACTAAAAAATCATGATTTATGACAAACTTTTACGACAGTCCCGTAAACTCTAAGGTAGTAAGAGCTGTAGCCATACTTCAGTAGGTGTGATTATAAAATTAAAAAAGTCCTTAAAATATATAAAAAAATTATGTTTTTATTAAAAAATAATGGATGGGGTGGTCCCGGGGGGCCACCCCCCCCCCCTTTTGGTATCGGTGCCTGGCTCCCATTTGGTATGTTCGCCACGCCACTGTCTGTCTTACCTCTAATCTTTTCAAAAAATTTATATCTACCCTTTTCAAGGGTCTCAAGCCCCTCATCCCCTGCTGTCATATTCCAAGTCTCGCTGCATATGTCATAAGGGGCTGGGAGAGGTAAAATTGCACTTCTTTGGTACTTTTTTTTTCCATAGAGGGCTCCCATAGATGGAAAAACCCAAAAGCTTTCTGCGTCCTTTTTCCTATCTCTGGTTAAATCCTTTTATCACATGTAACTATTCTCCCCCTACTTAAAATTCTCCACTTGTTGACATTTTTTTTCATATGCAAAACCCAGGCCTACTCCCTTTCTTTAGGTTTAAAAGGATTGGCGTACTTTTAATACTCAGAAAAACTATTCGTTGTCCCAAAAGTACTCTACTTTGTTTTATACTCTAAAGCCCGGGAATTTTATTTGTTTTTCCGTCACCAACGGCATCGATCACTGAATAAAAAAGACAAAAAAATAATTCTCGACAGGGTAGTCCTAGCAAAGATAAGTTATTGCGATACTATTTAAAAGCTGAGCCTACGTTTTTTCGGTCTCGAGTGTCCTTGCCTAGGCTGACGGTGACATTATGTAAAAAACATCCGAATCCCCTAATCCCTTTCAACCGAGCGTGGCGTGTAGTTAAATTTTTAAATTTCCGATTCTTGCCATCGATACATGTGAAGTATGGTACTAACGAAATAGAAACTTAAAAAACGGGGTTTACTCGCGAGGACTTTTAGGCCTATTCTTTTTTACTTTTGGAAATTTTGGTAGGCCCCAATCCAAAACAAGGCAAACCGAGGGGTTCTTTTTTTCAAGTATAAGAGGGTAAATCAACTTTTTAAAACATGGGGGGGTGGTTAACTGAGAGGAGTTAAAGGGAAGTTAGCCTACATGAAAAACAGAAAAGCACGTGTCCGCAATTTATTTTTATTATTGCAATTATTTATTACATGATACAATCAGCCAGCTTTTAACAGCTGAACGAAACTAATTACTGGCCCCACTTTGTTTTAAAAAAAAATTTTGGAACAAAAAACCCTTTAGTTGTTGTCTTTGTTTAACAGCATTAAATAAAGTCGCTTTTTTAAAAACCCAAAAAAAATTAAGGAGTTCTTAAAATGGTCTTGTCTGTATTTGTCAAAATTAATTTTAAAATTTGTTATCCTTTCGTCGAAGTAGCCCCGCTTGGGGCCCCATCAAAAAATGTTTTCTTCACATTGTTTGAAGCCCGACCACCCTTTCCGTAGGGCCTATTGTTCCAGCTTTTCCTGCCACCTCTTTTGCCCCCGCCCCCGACTTTAGTCTGCGTCGGTTCCTTACCACTTGTTTCCCTTATACTTACCCACCATGCCGTGGGTTCTGGGGGGGTGATGACTGTTCCCCTTTAAAAATACCAAACCGGGCAAAGCTTAATGGGCACAGGTGAGACCAACAGCTTACCTCTAGTGATACCTGCAAAGGGTTTTTGGGTAGTGGGCACTAAAATAATTACCCGAATCTACAAGATATTTTTTCCATTTTTCCAAAATAAAAAAATGGGGTGTAGTCTTAAAATTACATTAAATTTAAAGAATTTTTACACTTTTTTCTTCCTAAAAATTTCCTTAGTTTAAATTAGG
Source organism: Sweltsa coloradensis (assembly GCA_024449915.1). Lineage (NCBI taxonomy): Eukaryota > Metazoa > Arthropoda > Insecta > Plecoptera > Chloroperlidae > Sweltsa > Sweltsa coloradensis. The sequence goes on from JAMZAV010019664.1 coordinate 19,875, forward strand.
TTTTTTTTAAGCAGTTTGGGAAATCGAAAGGGCTTATTTCTTTCTTTCAATGTTTTGGATTTGTTCCTTAACGGTAAATCCCTGTTAAATTTAAATTTCTGTTCAATTCAAAACCCGGTCAAAATACCATCAAATTTAACTGAAATTCCTTTCAAAAATTAAAAATTTTAAAATCACTCCTCATAAATTTAAAATTAATGTCATTTTCTTCTATTGAGCAGTGCTCTTTCATAATAGCCAGCAATCCGATCTAATTTTTTGAAATAATTTTTAAAGAAAAAATTTTAAACTCCCTATCTTTTAACATTGGAACAGGTGAAAACTGTACCTTTTTTTACCAAGAAAAAAATAGAACGGGGTCAAAAATTAAAAAGTCATGTTTACCAATTTTGTTCAAAATGAAGCTAAGTTCTCAAGAACACGTACATCTCTTTGAAAAAGGGTATATCCGTGCTACTTTTCGAATTTTTAGACCTAAAATCCAATGTACCTCAAAAATTGGCAACGCTGCGGAGTTGTCTGCTCAATGACCACCACCCCCGCTCGCGCATAGGGGACGGCCGGGCCCCTCCAGATTTTATTGAAAGGCATTGCTAAAGGGTTTGGGATTTACAATCAAATGCCTGGGCCAGTGGGCCTATATTGTTCCCCCCTTTTTTCGAAGTGCCAGTTATTTGTTTTTAAATTGCATACCTGGTTCTCCTTTTAATTAAAACCCAAAGCAATGCGTGAAAGTTTTCAAGACTGTTTCTCTCGATCAAGCAATAAAACCCATAAGACAAGACTCAAATATCCTTTCAAAAAAAATACCATGACCATCAATTTTTTTCCAAAAAAAAAGGTTTGAAACCGAAATGGGGCCCCTAAAAATGTTTTAAAAAAATAAAAGCGACCGGTCTCGAAACCCGGGAACCCCTAAAAATGACCCTTTTATGCTAACCGTTTTTCCCAAAAGGCCACGCTTCTTCCCGCTCCTTTTACACCTTCTGTTCTAGTCTTGATAGGCCTAGGCCTTTACGCCGGGACAGGTTTTTCACTCGAGACACATGATATTATTCTATGTATTTAATTTCCTATGTTTTTTGGGACCAGACCACATTTTGGTTTTTTCCCAAAATTATTTTGGGGCCGAACATTTTGTGTGTCCCATGCTTTGCGAGGGGCCTACATACAGTGCAATTTTTTTAACCACAAACCTTTTTCCCTGTAATATCTCCCCGCTCTCGTAGACCCCACTTATACAATGTGGCTAGCCATCCGTTATATTACGTAAAAAAGTTTTTGTCACAAAAAACATTTTGGTTTTTTTAATCCTTATTTTCTTTTTTTCCTTTTACTAAAATACCCCTTGGTTGGCCCTTTTCCCAAAAGCCGCGTCACTTTGAAAACCCTAAAAATTCAAATTATGTGCTATGTTTTGGGTGTCGCTTCTAAGCCCCTGCTCAAGCCCCTGCACCTTTTTTTGGGTTCTAACCCTGTGACCGACGGTTGTGCTACACTTGTGAAACGGGGGTAAAAAGACAACCAGTCCCGGGGTTTAAAAAAAACTAAAAAGCTTGCCCCTGTCTCCTAAAACCCCCACAATACTTTTTTCCCCCGTCGATTGCGTCGGGGCCACAAAATGGCTTAGTCGCTTTGATTTACTGTCCCCCTAAATCAGTTATATAACGAGTGGGTAACTCTAAAAACAATTTTATTTATTTATTTATTTTTTTTTTTTATTTGAGCCCTTACAGATAAGAAAGATAACGAAAATTTTTGGGGTTAATTTTTTTTCGATTTTTTAAAATAAAACTGATACCCCAGGACCGGTAGATAAAAATTATAAAACTATATAATTTAAAACCCGGCTTCGTCTTTTTTCAAAAATTTTTTTACAGCGTAAAAAAGCTTAAAGCCTTAAAGGCAAAAAAGTGCACCCTTTTTTTAAAAAGGAAACTTGTGAAATTTTTGTGAAATTTAAGAAAAATTTGGTAGGTTTTGGTAGGCTAGATTGGTTTTGGTTTCTTCTTGAAAAGTCCAACCGCTTGCAAAGTGTGGGACCGAACAAAAAAAATGTAGCACAACCGCGGGACGGGGCTTAGAAGCCCGGTGCAGGGCTTAAAGACTTTTAGTCTTTAAAACCCGGACCGGTTTGTCTTCTTAGCCCCCCTTCCAAAAGTGTAGCACAACCCTTTGGTCACAGGGGTTAGAAAACCAAAAAAAAAGGGTTTAGGGGTTTGGAGACAGGGGCTTAGAAGACCCCGCCCAGTTTTGTGCTGGGTAGCGGAAAGGTTATCTCTACGCTCTCCAGTAGGTAGTTCGGTACACCCTACGTCCCACCTATGAATAGCGCTTCCCTGGCCTAGCTTTCAGTCGCTAATGTTGCATGTTGCCATGCTATTCTAATTTGCAATAGCTTTTCAGGTCATATCAGACATTTTTAAAATGTCTAAACAAAAACAAAGAAAAACCCGTTCATATAATATCAAAAATAACAAAATAGAAATCTGATTTCCCTAAAGAAGAAATAAATTGTTTTTTTTGGCCATTATTTGTTTTCATTGGGGTGGCTGACAATTTCGCACCATGACTGAGGGTTTTTTTAGTAAAATTATGCACTAGCAGTCGAAAAGCAAAAAAGAACAAATTTAGTGAAATGGAAAAGTATTTCATTCATTTCGCTTTATTGGAAATAGTTACAAAGGGATTTAAATTATATTTTACTATTTTGAAATTAAAAAAAACCCTATTTTTTTGTTTTTTATTTTTAATAAAATTAAGAATTTTTGTTTGTGTATGCTCTAGAGAGAACACTCATAGTAGTGACTTTAAAACTGGGATTTGAATGGTCCCTTGGATTTTTAATTAAAGCGGGACTACTCTGTCTGTTGAACTGCTTACATTCCTGAACGTTGAACACTAATGGACAACTAGTCAAAGGCGGGGCTTAGTTAGTTCCGAAAAAATCCAACATATAGCGCCGCGAACTGTGGGACAAGCTGCAACCCAAGGTGGGGGGGCAAGGACTTCAAAGTTTTTTACGCCCTACGGGGGGGAAAAAAACCTTGAAAAAAAAATGCATTTTTTAGATGGGGTTAGCCCAAAAACTATGTAGGTCAAAAAGGAAACCCCCTGCTTTTTAGGGAAGCTGAAGTTTGTCCTATGCTACGTCCAGAGGATGGTAGACTTCGAAAGGTGGTCTCATAGTCCCATACCTTTGGGTTTAGAATGATTATAACCCAAGCCTTTCTCTAGAACGTTTTTTTTTGTTTTGTCTCAGGTTTAGGGCCCAAATAATTTATTTTCCTCAGTTTTCAATTATATCGTAAAAAATAGGCCCGGGTTTAACTCTAGGGGGAGGGGGGAGGCCTAGTTCTAATCCTAGGCTAGTTCTAATCCTAGGCCTACAGCTACACGGTTAGGACTAACACACCCTTTGCTAAGTTTAGGCCTAGAAATGAACCCCCCTTTTTAGTTTATACCAGTTTAGGCCTTTAACCTTGGAAGCTTTTTGACCTAGGCCTCCCTTAAACAAAATCAAGGGTTTTGTTGTTTTTAACCTACCCAAAAAGCAAGGCTAGGCCTAGGTGTTTTTTTCCTTTCCTTATAGGGGTACCCTCTACAGATGTGGCCTACTTTTATTATCTTAGGGGGCACTGTGTTATTTAAAAAATAAAACAACTATTAACAATACTTGGGGCCCCATTACAATCAAAAAATAATAAAAAGTTAACGTAAAAATAGTTATCTGTCGATAAGCATCCGCAATAACACCCTTTCGCGTATTACAAAGGAAAATAATCCCCCCAAAAGCTATTTGGAACATTCTGATCGAGTGGATATCCACGCTCGCGAGAAACTGCCCCTCAAAATTTTAAATACCCCAAAAAAAGCAGTAATTTCAAACTAGCGTATACAGCTGTGAAAAATTTAAATTTAAGAAATTTGGGAGAAGTTTAAAAGCTTAAAATGTTAATTGCATCGTGAAGCTTTTTCACTCGCTCTAGTCAGCGTCATACTACCGGGCTGGATCAGTATCGCTCTGGACCAAATTTCTCATTCAGAGCTTAGCCGGTGGTTAGCGCGCTAGTTTTTTTCACGCGAAAAGTCGCCGGTTCGAGTCCCTCTGGGAAAATTTTTACTTTTCTTTACTCACCCCTCTTATTGTGTTCATTTTTTCAATGGGCAATGTAAATTTTTTTTAACTTTCCCTGTAATTTACTCGAAAAAAAAGGCTTTCCCCCCAAATTTTTTCTCTTTAGTCTGTAAGCCACACCCAAAGGGGACCTCAAAAAGAACTCAATTTACAGATCGTTGATTACATAATATGTTTTCCAGGTTACCAACTTGGAAAAAATTTTAATATTTAAAGGGGTTGATGTTTTTTGAACATTGGTTTAAAAAGGGGAAAAAAAACAAAAAAAACTGCTGGCTCGGGGAGCGATTTTTGTGGTTTTTTTTTCCCCCGGCCGAAGGGGCTACGCATTGTACGCCCGGCTCGCTGGTGACTTTAGTTCGTATGCCGTCGGTCCCCCCCCCTGCATCAAAGATAACATTAGTATAGTTTCATCTTCCAGTGGGTGAAAGAATGTGCATCATGAAGTAATGTGTAATAAAAATTTGTGTTATTTTTAATGGTGTCTTAGTCTAATATAAAATGGTGATCATTGAATATAATGTAATATAGAAAAAAATTAACCAAACAGCTATCATTTCTCGGGTTTTTCCAAACTTTTGGGTAAGTAACCCTAAACATCCCAAGTTTTTCATAAATGTATTTGTTTTTAAAAATAGTTATTTTTTTTTTTTCCGTGCATGCACATTTTTTCCTAAAATGTGAGCAAATGCATGATATGCAATAACCCTCATAATGTAGAATCATCAAAAAACAAAAATAAAAACAGTCATTCTTTACAGAAAAGCGTAATGCGCGGTTTCCCCCAACTTAAACCCAAACCATCTGTAGACAACCATTAGAAATAAACCTTTCCCAACACCGAAATGACCAGCATGCACTCACATTTATCTGAGCGGTTTTAAACACCCCGCGCCATCTGTGTTTATACGTATGAGTTTTGCGATACTTGAGGATCTTTTACGCACTTACCAACCCCTCGTATTCAAACAAAAACAATCATTTCTAATAAAAAAAAAACACAGATGACGATAGGGTTTAGATGGGGAACGCCCCCCCCCCCCACACGCAGCCAACCCTACACATTCACAAAAATGAATATTATTTGCTGCATGAACGTACTGCTAAAAAAGTATTTTGCAATAAAAGTTTCATATTTGGTACCTAGATACAAAATAATGTGAATTTGACTACAAATAACATGTTTTACACGGGGCCCCAGAATCTTACCGCAATGAAAGACTCTAGTACCTTCCAAAGCGAGTTCACTATCCATACGAAGGAATGGAAGCATGTGACGTGGTATACTCGCAATACTTGATCATAATCAATAATCATCAGAATTGATAATAATTCATCATCATCATATCATCATCTTCATCATAATTGGTGCTCAACAAACGAAACGCTCAGCTGCGAGTAATCGACTGATTGGGTCTTGAAAGCCGAGTCCGAGCACTTCGTAACACGAGCCGGCTACACGCTCGGGTCGACTCGATGAGTGGCCGCACAGTGACGTCATTTTTAGGCCACTATTTTTCTTGCAGTGATATTTTAAAACTCTATTTACTTAGCAACCAGATGTCCGATCAAGCTGCATCTAAGATCTATTTCCGTGAAATTGAATGGTTAAAGATATGCTATGAAGTGCAACCAAGATGAGATAATTCCTTTAAGAAAAGTCCACATAACCATAGGCTAATGATATTTTGATCTCAGTATTTATTTTAATTGAGCGAGCGAAGCGAGCGTCTCCACTTGACTCTTATGGCTCAAATGTCTGTTTTTTTTTGTTTTTTTTTTTTTCTGTTACTGCTTCGATACAGGTCGCACCGTTTCTCTGATCGACCTGAAATTTTGCACACATGTACATACCACCTAGGCGGGTTGCTGTATAGTTTTGTGGCAAAATCGTTCAAAAAGTTGAAAAGTTACATTAAAGTTAATCGAAAGTTTTTTTTTCAAACTAAACGGCGACAAAATCTGAGGTGGCCAAATCATTTAGAATGTCCGTCCGATCACGAACATGTTATTTTTATTTTGATCCGATAAGTAGTGTAGATGGAAATTACATTATAACAAAGTCCCGTTACCATGGCAACGGAAAGTCGCACAGCTTTTTTGGCTCATGATAGCGGTCAAACGGAGGCTCGGATCGAGTTAAAATTTTGACCATCCGCAAGTTTCGTTCCCGATTGAATGCCATTAGTTTTGTGGCAAAATCGTTCAAAAAGTTAAAAAGTTACATTAAAGTTAATCTAAAGTTTTTTTAAAAAACTAAACGGCGACAAAAACTGAGATAGCCAAATCATTTAGAATGTCCGTCCGGTCACGAATATGTTAATTTTATTTTGATCCGATAAGTAGTGTAGATAGAAATTACATTTTAACAAAAGTAACGTTACCATGGCAACGAAAAGTCACACAAGAATTCTGGTCACTATGTACTGCCACCTAGAAGAAATCAAGAGTAAAATAGTTTTCCCAAAGAAATGATTATGTCAAGGTCCTCTAGATGGCGGTGGATTTTATCCATTCTCTCCTATTTTACAAATTTTCAGCTAAATTGGTCAAGACCTTAAAGACTTATTGGTATGTAACATTATGGGCATGTCGTACTCGGGTCGTGTTGCACGTACCGGTGCTCGCTCAAGAACGCGTCCAACTGAGCGTTTTCCTAGTACTAGAATGAAGGAAGAAATTTGTTATAGGCCTATACTCAAAATTTTCATAAAATGCAAACTCAAACTTTAAATTTTGAGCTCTAATCGAATCAAAGTTTTGTTCAAGTTGGTGATGCAAGCAGATGGTTTAGTTCAACCACTTGGGCTCTTGCAGAGATTGCTAGTAAAGTACACATTTTGCATGAACCGTCACGTAAAATTATTCTATGTTGTGAGATGGAGTAAAGAACTAGACGGCAATAAAGTAGCAAAAGTTCTCTTACAAAGTCCTCTTGTTGGATGAGCGTAGCGAGCGAAGGGAAGATTCCATTTCACTACACTGGAGAAAAAAATCCGGAATGTTTTTTTTTTTTCTTCTTTCTTTCTTTTTGTATTTTTGTGTGTCTGTTAACACGATTCCGGCTAAACCGATACTCCGATTGCGATGAAATTTTATGGAGGCCTTCGAAATCTCTGAACTTAGAACTGCCACGTTTTTGAGCGCAATCGGGAAATTTTTCCTTATAAAAACGCAATTTTACGATTTTTTTCGATTTTTTAAAAATTTCTTCGACCTCTAACACCTACATGCTTTATCCGATTGTATTGATTTTTTCACAGAACCTCAATTTTATGAATTAAGATATTCGTGTGAATTTTGAGCGTAATCGAAAAAAATTTTCTCATGAAAATCGAAATTTTACGTTTTTTTTCTTTTTTTAAACAATTTTTTGACTTATAACTCCTACAAGCTTTATCCTATTGTAATGATTTTTTCACAGAACCTTAATTTCATGAATTAATATACTCGTGTTAAATTTGAGCGCAATCGGATAATTATTTCTTACGAAAATTGCAATTTTACGATTTTTTTATTTTTTAAAATTACGATGAATTAAAAAAATTAAGTTTTTTTTTATTTAATTTAATTTAATTTTAAGAAAAATATTCGACTAAATAATTATTTTTTCACAGAACAACAGAAAATCCGCGTAACACATGGCAGCTCAATGCACCAATTACGCTCATCCAACAACGCGGCGGGACTTAAGCGTTTTCCTAGTAGCTAAAATCAAATAAATAAATCTATATTTAAGAGCCTGCCCACTCACGTCACATAACTGATTTGATTTGTTTAATGATGACATTGCCAATTCAAACATGTTTAAATGATGGTCCTCCTGACAGTTTGACACTTACCATTAATCCACCTCTTTGCACACGTTTCCGGTTATATTTATTTATTTTGTGTAAAACGTTTTAAAATATCTTAACTAACTTTGGCAAATGAGTAGACTTTTTACAAGCCTGAATCCATAGTTCAATCGCTGTGGTTCAATGGTTCATTTAAACGACATGATTAGGGTTTTCAATTTATTTCTTTGTCAATTGTTTGTCCGTCAATGTTTTATTTTAGACTGCGGTCCTACTTCACCATGTGGTACATTATTTAATCAAGTGAGATTATCAACAGAACGTTTCTTCACTAACATCGTGCTGTAAGATATGAAGATTCTTAGTAACCGTTCAGCTGCAATCATCAGAAACCCTCAAGCGCTCATAGTTTTGTCCGGCATGACAGCTAATAGATAATATCTTTCACTTGAACCCTCGCTTGACCCAGCCACAGCGGTGTTTATTTTTTAAAGCCGTGATAGATGGGCTGATTCCCGATTTCGATTACCTACAATTATTGACGTGCAATACCGATTCTTAGACTACCCAAGCTTGGACATATGCTGTAAATAAACACAAGGCTGGTTACCAGAATATTATTAAATTAATTAAATTAACAATTAATTCAGTCCTTGACTAATGGAACACATGTTAAACTTTGAACTGAAATGTTTTCTTGAAGAGTAGGCCTATGGTTACTAGTGTCACCACACCAAGCTGGTATCTGATCAAACAGAACAAATAGCATACTCCATGCAGGATGTAAAAGAAGGATTGAACAAGTTTCATAAAACCCTTGTAACATAATATGTGGACTTTCAAGTCTGCTATTGACCTGTTATACTGTCTATCTTACTCACTGACTTGCTAGCTATTCTACTACTCAATAAACACAACACGGACACAGACAATAAGATAATATAATTAAGTGTGGCTTGTTGGTCTTGTGGTTAGCGTATCTGCTTCCAATGCAGAAGGTCCAGGGTTCGATTTCTGCCAAAGGCAGAAGTTTTTTAACTTCTGATTTGGACTTAGGTCCATCAGTTCTTGTTTTAGGAGTTTGTAAACGGTGACTTTGGAGCCGTCTTAGCAACGAGGCACATAATAAATTCAAAAATTGTTCTGAATTGGCCTTGTTGATTCTGGCGTTGATCCGCGGGTGTTCGGACTGTCCATACCACTGATTGCTATATTTCCTATTCAAAATATCGATCTTTGGTTGGTTATCGCTCATCTCGTCGATTGCGTCGGGGCCTGCAAGGTTGGCTTGGTCGCTTTGATTTACTGTCCCCCACTGAAAGTCAGTTATATGACTGAATGGGTTTTATTTATTTATTTTATTTCACACATATTATTATTTATTTTTAAGATAAAACGGACACTTTACTTCGGATAACACATTCCTACACTACGGTTACAACAACGGACACAACGCCTCTACTTCTTACGCTCGATCAAGGCACCCCATGCTGTCTCATAAAATCAATAACACCTTCACTTTCGCTCTCGTCTAATCTTGCTTCGTCTCGCGGGCATTTATGCTTGTTCGGGGTCATGCGGGAACATTCATAACAGTTAGGCCTAGGTACAGTGACAGTTTGACAAAAATGGAACAAATGTAAGACTAACAACGGACGGTGAACCAGAGTGAGAATACTGCGGGTTGTGATATGCAATGAGGAAACTTTATACTTCATAATCTACATTGATGATCTAGCAGAATTTGTAAAAGAAAGAAGTGAATTTTTTTTTGCAGATGATGTGATTATGTGGTATTCATACATTAACCCAAAAAAGATTAAAGAAACAATGAATGTGGCCATTAAAGCTTTGCACAAATAGTCTGAGATAAATGGGTGGTAAATTTTACAACACAATAAGATTATCAGTCAACAAGCAGGGTAGAACCAGATTTCTTCACGTATGGAGCAGGAACAATAAAAATATAAAAATGTTGTATATTCAGGCATGGCAAGTGACCGTAATGTGACTGGAGAGAAGCAAATTGCTTGGATGGTACTTTTAAATAAAAGAAGCTGATGAACTTACTGAAGATGATGCACGAGCTACCTGGGGCGCCAACACAGTTCTAAGCTCAACATAACATACAGGACTCACTACTAGAATGCACAAGTACATTACTAGTGACATCCTAA
>JAMZAV010019687.1:0-13508 GCA_024449915.1 Sweltsa coloradensis
GATGTATTGTTAGTTTTGGTTGCTTAGTTACTGATTTTTAGTGGCCACCATCCGCTAGAGTCCAGAAGGACGAAACGCGTCGTGGTTAAGTAACAACTTTAAATTAGTAGTTGTCATCGCAGGTGAAAAGTTTTGTCCCCAGCCCTTCAGCTGGGCTTTATGTTCTCTATGCTTTCCCAACCTGTCAACCCTTCTCCAATCTAAACTAAACTAGCCATTTGGCCTTTTCCAAACTAATTGAAGAACAAGAGTAAATAAGAGTGAATCAAGAGTGAACACTCTCTTGAGTGAACAAGACCTCGTGTCGAAACGTCTCGTGTTTTTCTGTGTTTTGTATATATATTTATTATTTATGTCTCTATTTATCAAGAAATTCAGCAGCCACCATCACTTTTCGAAGGTCAGCCGTTGGATCCTATCTCACACCAATATATTTTTAGAAGGCAAGTTTAATCTTAAGAAAAAGGAGATTAACCTCAGAATAAAAAAGGCCAACCACTTTTACCAGTGTGTGGGGTAGTAAGATGACACTATATAAAACTTATTTCATACCGATCCTTACATATGCAGCAGAAACCTGGACAACGGGAGATCGAAAAGAGAGTCAGATACAGGCGGCAGAGATGAGATTCCTGAGGAGCACAGTGGGCAAGACGAGAAGAGATAGAATAAGAAACACGGTCATTAGAGAAATGCTAGGTGTAGAAAAGTTAAGTGACAGAATAGGAAGGACAAGGTTGAGATGGTATGGACATATGAAACGAATGGGGAAAAATAGGATGCCCAAGAAAATGTATGAAAGAAGGATTGAAGAAGGAAGAAAAAGACGGTGTAGACCAAGGAAGAGATGGAAGGACATCATAGCAGGAGACTTGGAGGCAAGAGGAGAAAGCTGGGAAGATGTGGAAGAGATACGATTGTGGGAGGATAGAAAGAAGTGGAAAATTTTGTTGCTAAAGTCTAAACCCAAGCTGACCCTGCCAGAAGCAGGAAACGGCAATGGATAACGATAATGATGATGATGAAGTTTAATCTTATTGGGTGAAATTTTAAATTAATTAATTTCTGTCATTGTATTTGAAGCTATGAAATTTAAATTTTAAACAAGTAGCTCCAACTCCAGTGTCTGCTTATTCTAGAGTAATTTTTATTGTACTTATGACGGACATGTCAGTAAGTGCATGCGTATTTCGCTTTCTGTGTGTCCAAATGTGTGTGTGAGTGTGCGACTGTCTACATGTGATCAATGTTCGTGTATGATTGTGCGTGTGTGTGCATGTGTTTTACTAACCATCGTAAAATCATAAAGCCAATCCTTACATATGCCACCTACCATAAATGCCACCTACTCATCCCAACAGCACCTTGTAATGTAATATAATTGGATGAGCGTAGCGAGCGAAGCGAGTGGAGCGAAGACTTCAATTTCACTGACCCCCCAAAAAATTTAGCTCAAGTGTTTTTTTTTTTTGTTTTTTTTGTTTGTTTTTCCGTCTGTTTGTTCGCTCTCTACCGGGCAAACGGCATATGCGATCTTGATAAAAATTTGACAGGACCTTCGAAATTTCTGAACTTAGACTTGCCACGTTTTTGGGTACAATCGAAGAAATATTTCTTATGAATATCGTACTTTTACGATTTTTTTCGATTTTTATTGCGATATTTTCGTGCCATTTGGGCCAATTCTGACCAAACGGGTGGGGCTACAACGTTCATATTTCACATGGACATTAGGGTAATGGTGATGTATTGCTTTCTGAAAGAAAAAGTTGAAAAAGTTAGCCAGAATCGAGAGAAATAAAGCTTTTAATATACGTTTTTTGACTTTTTGTGCGATATTTTCGTGCCATTTGGGCCAATTCTGACCAAACGTTTGGGGCTACAACGTTCATATTATACATGGACATTAAGGTTATGGTTATGTATTACCTTTTGAAAGAAAAAGTGGAAAAATTTAGCCAGAATCCATAGAAATAAAGCTTTTAATACAAGTTTTTTACGGTAAATAATACCAATTGACAAGAAACAAAAGAAACTTGACAACATTCACCTTCAATGCGTAGGCAGCAAAACAAAGCACTTGCAAAAGTAAAGATATGCCACGCAAACTAAAACCTTTAAAAAGCTCATCCATCAACGCGGCGGGACTTTAGCGTTTTCCTAGTTGTAAATAATGTTTAAATGTTAGTTTTTGTTTGTTTGTTAGTTGTTAGTTCTTCTCCAACGGTCGGTGACCAAGGCCGCGTAGGCCAAAACGTTCAACATTTTGTATTAATTGTATGTAAATAAATAAAAATTTGTGCACCTCGTCTCGAGCAGCAACCTACATCCTTTAAGGTAACTGTTGGTCTCCTCTCTCCTTTCCCCAACCACAAACAATAACCTAGCCGATAGGCTCTATCTAAACCAACATAAAGCCAATAGGGGAGAGATGTTTTCCTCATATTACATAATTACCATTTTTGCAAAAGCAAATAAATATGTGTGTGTTGTGCAACTGTCTACGTGTTTATTGTGTGTGCCGAGTCCCACCTGGTCTGGTTGTACAGTGCCCGGAGTGTCAAAGCACCACCTGCTCCTCTCGTAAATCTTGTCACTAGGATCGAGCCCTAACAGCTGACCGTGGGTGTGGCCGAAACCGCTCGTATTCACAGAGAATGGATCGGACGTTTCCTTTTCCTTCGGTTGGAACGTCCGTCCGATGTGGCCGATAAGAGTTGCAGCTAGAACACGCAAGCGTTGATTAACATCAATATTAATCAGACACTGGATCAGAACAATCTGTATTGTCTCATGTCCCGTTCATGAGTTATTTGTCGGACTATTTAATTTGTTTATTTTTTAGTGCTGATAAAATCATAAAATTGAGTACAAATATCCATACGTATTAGCATTAATCCCATATATATCAAGATTGTATTGAAATTGAAACTGAGGTTTCTCTGTCTCTCAATGTATCGACAAGTGTCCAAAACGGCAAGTTTGTAGGTGGCTCGTTGGTCTTGTGGTTAGCGTATCTGCTTCCAATGCAGAAGGTCCAGGGTTCGATTCCCGCTAAAGTCAGAAGTTTTTTAACTTCTGATTTGGACTTCAGTCCATCAGTTCTTGTCTTAGGAGTTTGTAAACGGTGACTTTGGAGCCGTCCTAGCAACGAAGCACATAATAAATTTCAGAGTTGTTCTGAATCGGCCTTGTTGATTCTGGCGTTGATTCGCGGGTGTTCGCACTGTCCATACCACTGATTGCTATATTTCCTATTAAAAATATCGATCTTTGGTTGGTTATCGCTCACTCGTCGATTGCGTCGGGGCCTGCAGGGTTGGCTTGGTCGCTTTGATTTAAAGTCCCCCACTGAAAATCAGTTATATAACTGAGTGGGTAGACTCTAAATAAAATTTATTTATTTATTTATTTATTTAAAGCTTGATAAAAACCAATGCGTTTTATTAAACAGTACCAACAGCCTGGGCCCCGATTCATGTACATTTATCCCGGTATAAGTGGTATAAGGACGGTATAATGCAGGACATGGCAGGATAAGGCCTGGTTAAGTCTGAGCAACTCTCATCCAATCAGAAATTTTCAATCCAACAACAAGTACAACAAATGTTTTTTTCCACTGCATTCCACAGCCATGTAAATCAGCAGATTTGCAAAAGAACACTAAAATTTGCACCATCTTTTGTTTCACATTTTTATTTATTGACAGAAGATTGTGTGAGATCGTTAAAAGAAAAGAAAAGGCGTATTATTTCCGTAAATTTTGGAAAAGCCTAGGACTATCATACTATTGTTCATCTGCATAAGGCTTTTAGTAATCAAAACTAGTTATTTGTGCGGGATTTGTGTCAAAACAAGGTCGTGCAGGCCTAGGGTTGCCTAGGAGAGGCCAAGGGCTTGTCAAACGTGTTATGTTAGTATAAATTTTATCTAGTCCTATAGCCTAATCAAACTTTAGGCCTACACTGTTGTATTATGAATAATTTTCTACATCTGGGCCTAGGCCCGAGACGGTTTCTGATTTGTTTTATGAGAATAATGAAAACCTTTCTCGTTTTACACATAGACGCAAAATTTAAAATGTCCGCCATCTGTTTACATATTTTCTTATCCCCGTGCGAGGCGGGATAAGTCTTCATGAATTGGATTCGGAGTTATACCGCACTTATACCACCTAACTCTGCTTATACCGGGATAAAAATGTACATGAATCGGGGCCCTGAGGTTTACCTGAGGTAGACTACTACTGTACTCTACTTCAGGTAAGCTGTTGGTACCCTATCTACCTAGTATATTTTTAATCACTCTTCTGATCCACCTTTTGGCATTCTTTTCACATGCAAAATTTCAATATTGAATTGATAGATGGTTTGAATTACAATATTTGAAAAATTCAACAACTAACCAAAGTTTAATTTTCACCAAAAATATTCACACACAGTTAAGTAGCCTACTATTCCATGGAGGGGTACCAGCTCCCCTCCCACTCTACTGCCATAAAAAAAATTGTTTTCGCCTTATATAAATTACAAATTAAAATATTCTGATGTATCAATATTGTTTTCTGTCCGCAATATTGGTATAGTTTTATTGAAAATAAAATTTTAAGACTTACTTCTTGTTCTGTATAGGCCTACTACATTAAATAAATAAAATGTTATCGATATTTCGGGTAATATCAATACCAGTACCCTTCTAAAAACAATAATTCAAACATTAAGTTCCGTCTCCTAGCCAAGATCGATATTATTTATTTAATGTTATAAAGAACAGGTAATAGTCTAAACATTTTATGTCAATAAACTAACTGTTCTAATAATCCGAGTTTTTATAATATTATCGATATAGTTGTTGTCTACGCTGCTACCTGTCCTAGTCTTCCTGGCTTGGTCCTGTCTCAGGCGACGTTCCTCTTCCTTCCCGTGACGCTCGGAGATCAGTCGCTGCGTGCGGACGTACATCCGCCAGCTGGCCGGCCGCAGGATAGGGAACTGTCGAGGGAAACAAAACGCACGCGTATGAAAATATTTGCACAAACAAGAACATGCCTTGGGAAAATGTAATATTGTTGATGGTGGATATTGTGTTGGTTGTGCTGACGGTGTGGCTCAGTATAAAAGGTGTGTGAAGTAACCATGCTGATGATGACAACATGCGTGCCGAATTTACTTCTTGCGTGGCCCTACCCCTGGTTTGATTATGTGTGGTGAGTTTTGTTTGTATGTAGTAAGCTGATTTTTAGTGGCCACCATCCGCCTGATGAGTCCCAGAAGGACGAAACGCGTCGTGGATTAAGGTAACAAACAACTTTAAATTAGCTGCAGTTGTCAACAGCAGGTGAAAAGTTTTGTCGCCCCCAGCCCTTCAGGCTGGGCTTTATGTTCTCTATGCTTTCCCAACCTGTCAACCATTCTCCAATCGAAACAGATCTACACCAAGGTAATAGGTATATAATATTGCAATATTCTTTTCATACAATGGTAGCATCATTATAGCTCAGCCGAAAGAGGGACTAATAATTGAGGTTTGGAAAAACGTAGCATAACTATAATAAAGTAACGTAAAAATTCATCCTGGCCAAATGTTTATATAGCTATCCTCAATATTATTAGTTACCTCTTCCGTTTGCGTTTCCTCGTTGACCAAGTCCCTACACCCTTGAATACCATATTTACTCAATTATAGGCCACCATCAAGCAATGGTTGTGCCACTATTTTGACCACTCAAATTTATAACAGTTGATAAATAGGCCTACTATTCATTAACTAGGAAAACGCTTAAGTCCCGCCGCGTTGTTGGATGAGCGTAATTGGTGCATTGAGCTGCCATGTGTTATGCAAATTTTCTGTTGTTCTGTGGAAAAATCATTATTAAATTGAAATTTTTTAAATTAATCGTAATTGTTTTAAAAAAATCGTAAAATTGAAATTTGTATAAGAGATAATTTCTTGATTGCGCTCAAATTTAACAATAATATATTTATTTATAAAATTAAGGTTCCGCGAAAAAATTATTTCAATCGGATAAAGCATGTAGGTGTTATCAGTCAAAGAATTGTTTAAAAAAGAAAAAAACCGTAAAATTTCGATTTTTATGATAAATATTTTTTCAATTGCGCTCAAATTTCACAAGAATATCTTAATTAATAAAATAAAGGTTCTGTGCAAAAATCATTAAAATCGAATAAAGCATGTAGGTGTTAAAAGTTGAAGAAATTAAAAAAAAAAAAAAACGTAAAATTGCGATTTTCATGAGAAAAAAATTTCCGACTGCGCTAAAAAACGTGGCAGTTCTAAGTTCAGAGATTTCGAAGGCCTCCATAAAATTTCATCGCAATCGGAGTATTGGTTTAGCCGGAATCGTGTGGACAAACAGACAAAAATACAAAAAGAAAAAAAAAGAAAAAAACATTCCGGATTTTTTTCTCCAGTGTAGTAGAATGGAATCTTCGCTTCGCTCGCTACGCTCATCCAACAAATGGCTTGCATAATGGTTTGAAAATTGGTTTAAAAAATACCTATGGCACATATTTGCATAAACATAGCTGGCAGGCACCATTTAGCATGAATCACAAAAAAAATTAAACACATGGTTTTGTATCGAATACATTTGTCTTCTAATAAGATGCAAATTAGGATATTTGCTTTCCATAAATTCATAGTTGTAACTTGTAAGTTGAAAAAGGCTACCTAATTTAAGGAAATCACGTGCAATAGGCCTATACCGTAGCAAAATCTAGTTTTGAGCAAGGGATCCAAATGCTTAAAATAAATTATAAATATGGCCCTACATTCATACATTTATTATCTTTAGACTATTACCTACTTAATAACAAGACAAAATCATTTCAATACCGGTAGGTACTTATTGCAAAGTTAACAACAGTAGAGCAGTCTAACAATAATTATGGAAAGTTGCAAAGAGTAGCCTAAAGAACAATGCACAGTCACTTTCGACCTGGATAATCATTTAAAAAGTTGATATCCTCCGTGACTGGGTTGTATCGAGTCGGAAGAAAAAATATTGATTCCAGTCCCATTGGAATCCTGTGTGCAGTGAAGAATAGCTCGCTGAGTAAGAGTCTCTCCGATCCGCTGCTTCTCACCGGCTTAGGCCTACATCCCACGAGACTATCGCCGCTGTCTTTGCTTATGACGGGTATTTCCTCTTCCGTTTGCGTTTCCTCGTTGACCAAGTCCCTTCCTTGATGTAGCTTCAGAAGTTTCACAGCATCCCGTAGGTCGCTCTTGAACATCTCAGCAACTTTCACTGCACGAGATAGTTTCTTGTTTGTAACGAGGAGTTGAGAGTGGAGAGCACGTTTATCTCGTCCGAGATCTTTATTCCGCGTGTAAAGCGCGTTTAATTTTTCCTCCATGCATTCGTTCTGTTCCGAGATCGTTTCGACGTCTTTAGCGAGAATCTCATTGTTTTGTCTTAAGACGTCTAATTCTGTTTGTAAAGCTTGTTGTTGGTTCATGTGAGCGGCCTTCATTCGATCGATGTCGCTTTCACTATTTATTGCCTCTTTCTTTAACTGGTCCAATTCCGCGGCAATTCTTTCTAAGGTCTCTTCCCTTTTCACCCCTTCCTTTTTGGCATCACTCAACTCCATGGATAGCAATCGATTGTCTTCGACATGTTTTGCCAGCTCCTCAACTAGATTCACAACTCTCTTCTTGTCGTCATCGCAGAGGTCGACTATCCTCAGCTTTCTAATTTCAACGCCGTCACTTTTTTCTTCTACTCTCATGTCTCCGAACGCTTCCTTTACCACCTCGTTCAGAGCAGCTTTCATTACAGGAATCTGATGCGACCATGACAAGCAATTCCTCTCCAAAGACTTCGGCACAAACTTTCTATCACTCATTAGGCAAGTCGATGAATTCGTGCTGGTTAGATCCGAGGGGTACGTTGATTTTGATACTGTCCTAGTAAGTCTAGGATAACAATCCCCGTCAGCCGAAACATATTTGGAGGTATGCATTTCTGTAGGATTATAGGTAATTGTAAAATAAACCTACCTAAGTGGAGTGAGGTAGGCCTACTCAACAATTTCATCGAGTAACTGACATCAATCTACCAAGTTTTATGTTGTTGTCTACATGGAGGTATTTGCTGTCAAACAATCTCAATTTAGAAGTTTGGCCTACAAATGATTTATTTACCAGAAATCAATAGTTCAGATATTGTTGCAAGACAATGAAACTCATATGCAAAGAACTTAAAAGACTATGAAACAAGCTGGTCTTGCCAAAGAAATAGTTTCCCTAACTGATTCAGAAAACAGAATCAAACCCTACACCTGTCCCAATGGGACAGGTGAAATACAATTAACAACAAGTCTATGAGATTCTGACTGCCATATTAGGGGACCAGAACCTATGATATAAGATTATTTTATTGGTTACGACCCTACTTATTATCAGTCCTGGGTAGTAACATACCGGTAACGAACATACACCTTAATTATTGTAACTGTAACATAATAAATTTATTACTCACAAAATTTACAATACAAAATAACAGAAAAGTAACTTCACTAGGGCCTAGGCACTCTCTTAATTGTAATTTTGTTATTTGGAGTTGGTAACGTTTTACCGCCAGCGGCACCCACATTTTGCTCCCTAGGCCCAAGCCAATAATGCATAACAAACAGGTGTTTCCAGTTAGGTAACGCTTGTGTTTTAGATTATCACAGGTTCGTTGATATTCAATGAATAGCATAGAAGTACCAGTACCATCTTATTACAAAGGCAGCCCAACAAGCTGCATTTTATTTCCTATAAAACTTTATATAATTAGTTTTCTAAAATAAAATAAAACATTTTAAATGGAATTGTAGTGTTGAAGTGCATGGTTTGTGCAATTCTTTCTGAAACAGAAACTTCAATATGTGGCATCTTAATTCAGGAGCAAAGAAACCAGGACTAATCATTCGACAGCATGTGCAGTCAGTAGTCAGTGCAATGAAAAAAAAAACTAAGACTACAAAGAAGAAAAGAAGAGTATAAAAAATTGAGTTGGAAAATACAAAAAAATCACATGTTTTGTTGTATTTGTCGTAAAAACTTTAGCTACTCAATTCAAGACAGAGCTTTTAGGTTGTAGCTCAGCACTGCTGGTAACGGCTAACGGGTACTCATTAACGTCCCTAATCTACATAGGCTGGGCTCGCTTGTGTTTGTCAGCTGATTACCAGACTGAAATCTAGAGGGAGGCAGAAATCACACTTGCTTACCTTGAGAAGGTTGAGCGTAGTGCCGGGCCAGGGCGAGGTTGTAGCTCGCTGTAACAAGTCGGCCGCCTTCACCTTGCAATAGTCCGACTGTAGCAGGGCGTTGAAGAGCGAGGACTTCCCCACGTTGGTGCAGCCAATCAGGTACACGTCGCCTGGCAAAGAAAACGTTACGTACCGATTTTCATTATTGACGATTTTCATCACCCGTTAGAGAAAAGCAGATCGTGATTCAAAACGACAAAGATGGATTTAGTGAATGAGTGGGGAAAGGAAAAAAGGAGTCTAACAGCTTATCTGTAAATCATAGGTGGCTGTCTGAGATAAGTAGACATCAATGTGTAAAACAAGTTACACAATTGTCAAAACGTTTTTCGACAAATATGTCTACTAAGGGCTATCTCACGCAGCCACCTACGATTTTCCAGTATGCAGTTGGATACCATTTTCCTTTCCCCACTCATTCACTAACCAAGCCAATTCATTCATAAAAGTTTAATTTAGATTTAAGAAACAAACACGCACGAAGAGATAGACGAAGAAAAAATATTGTTTCACAAAAATAATATTTTCAAGATGTTGTGTAACGAAACCTGTAGGCACATTCATCTAATATGGGATAATAATACTTAGTAATACGTAGTACCGGTAATTGTAATTAAGCGAGCGAAGCGAGCGTTTCAATTTGACTCTGCCGGAAAAATTAGTCACTGGTTTTGTTTTTTTTTTTGTTTGTTTGTTTGTTGTTTTTGTTTGTATGTCTCGCCATAACGTTCGAACGGAGGCTCGGATCGAGTTGAAATTTTGACCATCCGCAAGCTTCGTTCTCGATTGAATGCCATTAGTTTTGTGGCAAAATCGTTCAAAAGTTAAAAAGTTACATTAAAGTTAATCGAAAGTTTTTTTTTCAAACTAAACGGCGACAAAATCTGAGATAGCCAAATCATTTAGAATGTCCGTCCGGTCACGAATATGTTAATTTTATTCTGATCCGATAAGTAGTGTAGATGGAAATTACATTATAACAAAAGTAACGTTGCCATGGCAACGAAAAGACGCGCGAAGTTTCTAATGCACTGCCACCTAGAAGTAATCAAAATACTTTCGAGGAAGCAGTCTATTATTTGTCAACAAAGAGTTTAAATAGTTTTCCCAAGGAATCAAGGTCCTCTAGATGGCGGTGGATTTCATCCACAAAAATGACATAATAATATAAGTTATATGTACGTCATTGTCCACAAAGTAAAGGTTTACTTACACACGGGTTTACCAAATACCTTGGCAATAATAAATAATATTGGAAACATGGCCCTGTGGACAGCGAACGTTGCAAATTTTAAAATTTTAAAAAATGTGCAATGTGGGTCTAGCTATAGCACGTGCTCGCTTATCAACGCGTCCAACTGAGCGTTTCCTAGTAACTAATAAATATAATGCTTAAAAGTAAAATGATTTTAATTGAAAAAGTTGACCCACCTTTGTACTCCCATGACGTGTGCAACTTGGTAATGAGTTCGTCGACTCCAAACCCCGTCTTGGCGCTGACAAGAGCGACGTGCTTAATGTTGGCGGCATTGACTCCCGTGTACCGGAGCGTTCCAACCAGGACCTCCTTGACGTGGTCCAGGAAGCCCGGAGAGTCCTGGGGGAGCAGGTCCACCTTGTTGCCCACCACCACCACAGGACGCTTCGTGCCTGAGAACGAGAAGAATTCCACACGAGATTCAAATTAAGGTAACTAACAATTACAGGATTGAGGGCAATTTGCTGTCAATTCAATGGTTTGAAATGGTGAAAGAATAAAATTAAACGCATTTAAACTACTGTACATAAACTTCTAAAAATTTAAGACCGAAGTGTTTTTATTTAAAGCTTAAGATGGCAAGACCAAGTAGGCCTAGAGGCAGATGTGGAAGATAGGAGTTGAAGGAAGGGGGGGGGGAGAGAGAGAGAGAGGGAGAGAGAGAGAGATTGATTGATTGATTGATTGAAGGTCTTTATTTTAAGGTGAGATTAAGGCTAGTGAAACCTTATCTTCCATCCAAGAGAGAGTGAGAGAGAGAAACAGAGAGAAAGAGAAAGAGAAAGAGAAAGAGAAAGAGAAAGAGAGAGAGATGCAGTGTTGCCAGACGTGCCATAATTATCGTTTTATGCCATAATCTAGGGTGTCATTCGATAATCGATAGTGCATGTGCCATAGTGACTAAATATGCCATAGTTTTTGATGTAGTGCCATAATTAGGGTAATTTGTGCCATTTTTTATACAAGTCTATAAAAAATCAAATTCTCAAGTTATT
The DNA here is from genome assembly GCA_024449915.1 of Sweltsa coloradensis. Taxonomy (NCBI): domain Eukaryota; kingdom Metazoa; phylum Arthropoda; class Insecta; order Plecoptera; family Chloroperlidae; genus Sweltsa; species Sweltsa coloradensis. The sequence continues at coordinate 11,538 of JAMZAV010019687.1, forward strand.
ATTCATATATATTGAATTTATTCGTTGTTTTGTTGAATTCAGACAGTCATTTGTGTGTTATCTCTTTAACCTAGTTTGAAAGACGCGCTGACGGTGATTAACATTTGGTAACACTGCGTCATGTGAGTCGATCGATCGATCAGCATCATGTGAGTCGATCGATCGAGTATTCTTGGTATTCCCCCCTCGCGCCGCGCCGCTGCCATGTTCATCTGACAGTCAATTCACGATTTTCACTTCTGTTCATATCATTGTTAATAGCTTGTATTTGCACTTTATGTACACGCATATTTGTAGTCTTTTAATTTTTCAGCTTGTGCCATAATTATTCTCGGAAATCGATAATTTCCACATAGATGTTCAATAATTCCATTTTGGGAGTCTGGCAACACTGGAGAGATGTTGGGAGGACAGGATATGGTGGAAAGGCTGCTAGTGTCACAACAAGAGAATGACAAACTTGGTAGGAAGGTGCTAATACAGTGATAGTTTTGTGATGCCCAATATCAATGGTTGAAAGTAGAAAAACACAACTTTACCCAAACTTAATGATGTTGGAAGCTAGAACAAAGTGTACAGGTTATATTATATAATATTAATAAAATATAATATTAATACTATATTTTTTCTGACTCTTTGATTACACGTCTATTATGAAAATTTAATTGGGAAAAGTTTCTTTAAATTTTTTGCTAGAACTAGATTTATGAAACTTTGTCAAGGACAACTTTAGGTGCTTAGTTGCAATTGCCAACTTCTACAATTCCTTTTTATTAGGTCTGCTGTGTAGGCCTACAAGAGGTAGGCACAGTAATGAAGAAACTTGAACATTAAAATCTATTTCATTCCCAGTACGGTAGACCCTAGGCCTAATCGTTGACGCAATTTCCCGCTTCTGGTATTTACTAAATACTGGTACTATTGATGTTTCAGTGTTCACATCAATGGACCTACAATTTTTACACACATAGCAACTAGCGATATATTTGTCAAGAATCCAAATGTCCAACTGAAAATAACCCAAAATGGTCCTACATAAATAAATAAATAAATTCTTATTTTGAGTCTAACCACTTAAGTCATATAGATAGGAGATGCCAAACGGCTAGTTAATGTTAAGTAGGAGTGTGGAAAGGGAACCCAACAGCTTAGGCCTACCTGGTCGGTGACTGCAGGGATCTCGTAGAAGAAAGACACAAATAAATTATTTTTTTATTTATTTTATTTATATTATTTATAAATTTATTTATTTGTGTTTTTCTTCTACGAGATCCCTGCAGTCACCGAATAGGTAAGCTGTTGGGTTTCCTTTCCACACCCCTACTTAACACTTAGTCATAAAACTGATTTTCAGTGATAACATGATATAGGCTAACTAGGTACCTAGATCCATATTTCTCACCAATAATCTCTAGGATATTTGGCCAGATGCTGCTTGGAAAGTCCATGAGATCTACCATCAAGATAACCAGCGCCTTCTTATCTTTGATCTGCGCGAGAAGTCTGGGATACTCATCGGGCGCCACGTTGACAGAGAGCGCCGTGTCGTAGTGGCGAAGGAAGTGGCAACGCTGGCAGGTCACCGGTCTCAAGTCGGCATCGGTCTTGTTCTTGAACAACTCACTTGGCAGATAGCCGGGGATTGCCGTGTCCTGCCAAGGAAGAGAGTGAGCGATTGAGTGTGTTGCTTATAACAGTTCTAATTATCGGATTGCAAAACAATTGTGCTGGGCCAATTTGAGAAGACAAAAAATTCAAATTTAAAAATAGGTAGGGCCTAGGCCTACTAGGCCTACATTAAAAATTGTGTGTAGGTATTAGACCTTACCCTAAACAAAACCTCTAGTCTAGTGCATAGTTTAGTTAGTTTAGTTTAGTTTATTTATTCACTTTGATCATACATTTTAGGTAAGATTACTTCTCAGAGAGAGAGAGTGTGAATAATATAGCTATACTTAGCATTATGATTTA
>JAMZAV010019698.1:0-23613 GCA_024449915.1 Sweltsa coloradensis
GGTGCATCTAGGCAACATTTGCAAAGTTGTCATGCAAATGAATCGGGAAAATGAGTCATTTCAATGGAAGTAGCTTATATTCCCAATACTGCATTGGGAAGTTGGTTTTGTCTGGTAACAATTTCAAACAAATCTGAGCAAAAGCTAGTGAAATTTATATGTGTCATCAGTAATCTTTTAAAAAAATATAGCACAGGTTCTCACAAATTTGTTGCAAACCGTGTTTGTAGTGATTGCACTATAAACAGAGAACCAATGCATCCCTGTATATAAGGTAAGCAAAACAGAAGTGTACTCGGGATGTGTTTACCTAACACTCAATCTACTGGAGAGATAACGGTTTACATTCTTTTCGAAATTACTTTCGTCAGCGGAAATATTTCTCTCGACAGGAATCCATTTCAATATCCAGCAATCCATACGTAAGCAATGATGTCGTCATTGTAAAATCAAATTGCCCTTAACCCATCTCGGTGAGTGGGCTCGAAACCAGGGGTGTTGTTTCTGCAAATGAAAAGAGTAGCAGTAGAACTCCATAGATCTTGTAATATTCTGCGAAATAAGTAAATAAATAAATAAAAATGTAATGTGAGGTTTACCCACTAGGTAATATTAAAATGATTTCAGGGGGGCAGAAATCAAGGCGACCAGCCAACCTTGTAGGTCAGACACAATCGACGAGTGAGCGATAACCAACCAAAGATCGATATTTTAAAGGGGCTAAAAACCCCAAAAATTATTTTTTACCACGTGATCTATAGAAAAAATACTACACTTAGAGGACCGTTTAAAAAAATCATAATCTGTAACTGTGATTTAACACGAATTTTTTAATTTTTTTGATCCTGAAATTTGCGAAAATGGTGTTTTGGAAAATTTCTTAAAATCGGCTTAGCCTGCTCTTTTTTGGTCCACATAGATACTAGAGCATAGTATAATCAAAATGCCCCTTTACAAAATCGTGTCTGAAACTGTGCCCAAATATACGTCAAACACTCCCCCCCCCCCCCCCCCCCCCAAAAAATATGCACCCAAAATCACTACCCCATCTTGTGAATCAGCATATTTTGACGAACTACTTGCCCAAATTACAAAACAAAAATATAGAGAATTTACAGAAAAGGCTGTAGAGACTTCAATAAGGTCAATATTTTTTTTGATCAAAACCTCACCAAGCATAAAGATCTTCCACATGTTATTATTATGGGAGATTTTTTGCCGAGGGGACTAGCTCTAAAAAATATCATGTTGACAATTTTGGGAGGTCATGTTGGCCCCAATAAATTTTCTGTTAATTGCTGAATTTATTACTAATTAGCCTGAAATGAAATATATTTTTTGAGTCTAGCGGTTAAAAATACCCTTAATAGGAAATACAGCAATCAAAACAATTATTGTGCATGTGTCCCTACATGCAGTGAATGTGTGTTGACAAAGCTAACACCGCGGATCAACGCCAGAAGAAACAAGGCCGAGTGAGAAACAACTAGAAGGCTCCAAAGTCACCGTTTCAACTCCAAGACAAAAACTGATGGACTTAAGTCCCAATCAGAAGTAAAAAAAACCTTCTGACTTTGGCGGAAAATCGGAAACCTGGATCTTCTGCATTGGAGCAGATAGGCCTACGCTCAAAAACAAGACCAATGAGCGCATAAAAAATCGTCGTATAGTATCGTCCCTCCCCCCCCCCCCGATAACCTTTTACACTCTTAAATATCAATATCGTTCGCAAACTAATACATTTATTATTAATCTTTCAGTGCACTTGACGTTGCAACTCGATATGACCTCCTTGCGCCCCCCCGCACCTTTTGACTAGCCATCTTACACGGCTACAGTACGCATAGCACAGCAGCAGTCTCGCGTCGGTCAGTTGTGCTTGCTCGGTAGGCGGACGTGTTTTGGTCTCCGCTCTTCGTTCTGTTCCTGTACGGTCTCCACAGTACAAAGGATGGCTTCCTTACTAAAGATTTGTCGTTTTGTTTTTGTAGTGTTACCGTTACGAGGATGTGTTATGTCCAGACTGAAAGTGTTTTCTTTATTATCCCTTTCTGTATTTGCTTATCATTTAAGTGCTGTACATCCCGTGGGGTTTATGTTGTCAGTTCCTCTTCATTGTTCACTGTCACTTTCATCATATCATCATCTTCATCATCATGTATGTTGTATGAACTGAACGTCGGTCGTAGTAGGCCCCTACATTAGTAGCGGTGTATGTTCTCAATAGATGGCTTAGGCCTTCAACTTCATTGAAACCACAGTAAGTCCAGGATATCTCGAGGAATTTGTGGATGTTAAATGGGACGCTTTTATTGTGCAGTGTTAGTTTTAGATCGTGTATCCTTAACCGCATCTGCAAGAAGATCAGTAGGCGCTCTTCTCGGGTCGGATGAGAGGCTCCAGGTTTATTGAGTACCTATATTCATTTTGTGAGGATATGTAGTGAAAAATAGCAAATAAATAAAAATAAATTAAAACAAAATGTTTAAAACATTAATTATGGCAGTAAACTTTTTGAGGGTTAATATGGCTTTGGTGCCATAATCAGGAGAGACGTGACTTTTTGCCAGTGAGGAGGATCCAGAATGGGTTAACCTAAAAAACCAATAGCAATTGCAAGCAAGGTTGGCTATTAAAAATTGATCTCTTTTTGATTTTTTGGTTATCACAGTAATAGTGAAAGGTTAAAATGTGGGAAAGTGATTTGGGGTTTTGCCCCCCCCCCCCCCCATACCTTATGTATCTGATTAAATTGAACTTCTGTCATGCATTGGTTGTACATTGTGGTCCCCCAGTGAAGGAAGGATCCAAGAAGCGGTTTTTTCACCAAAAACTACCATAGAAAATCACAAGCCAACACGGTTGGTTTCTTGTGGTTGCATACACTACTGCACGTCCCGTAACCAAGTCTATCAGTTTTAATGGCTCATCACTGTTCTCAAACAAAACATAATTAAATGTCATATTAATGCTGCATGCAAACACACAGGTTTTGCACAGAACCCCAAAAGGGTTTCAAGCAAGTATTTTTGTATCTAGCTTATATTAACGAGGCCCCATAATGTTGTTTAACGTTATTTTGCAAGACCCTTACAAACCGTCGGCCAATATGAACAAAATATGAAAGCCTATAAGTTGTTTGGTATTATGTTGTGGTTAACCGTTTCAATGCCAAGGGTTCATCATTTTGTACAATTACTATTAGGATTGGGACTAATTAGTATGTGTATGATTAAATTATATAGCTGTAGGGGAGTTTCACTCCTGAAACTAATGGCGAGCTGCTGGGTCGTCGTTTTGGGGAAACCCATTCCCTTTGACTACCTCCCCCCCGACGGCGCGACAAAGACAACACGGATCGGATGAGACACACGACGGAGACGACCACGGAGTGGGGGAACCCCTGCCCTCCCCATATGCTTGTGGTGTTCTGACCAGCCACAGGCCTGTCCACCCTTGTCCCCCGCTCATCCTACGTCCCTCCCTTCGTCTCGATTAGCCAAATTGCATAAATATGAGACGTAAAGCAATATCCTATCCAATCAATCGGTGTATGACACTGATTTTCCTTGCTATACAACATTTTCAATTGATGTTTTGCCCATCCATCTCCCATGCCGCGAGGCTTTTTTAAGTTTGATTTGGAAAGTTGTTTGCTGTACATAAATATGTCTCGTCGCCAACATGAAAATATAAGTTGGCTAGGTATTATGATTGTCATATGCTCTGGTATATATAGTATCATGTACAAACAATAGAGTCGACGTACTAAGCATCACACCTTGTAGGGTTGTACGGGGGTTAAAGAGGTGTCGAGTTGTGAGCGGGACTTAAGAGTCTGTGGAAACAGACGACGTGGCGAATTTTGCGGCGACTTCATCAACTACTGACCGCTCACGGTAGCTCTGTCAAAAGATTTGCGAGTTCTCCCCGCTTCCCGCCGCAGCTAGACGGGTGAACAAAACAAGCATACGCAGCAGTGTAACTCGACTCTCGTCTTTGCTCGCTGTGTTTATTGTGACTGTGAAATTGATTTTTAGGCTACATTTGGTGCGGATTTTGTGGGTACTGATAACTCAACTGTTGAGTGCCCTAAAACAACATTAACTAACTTAGTAACTAGGTAATTTTGTTTAAAACTAACTCACGTTCCACAGATTTTATTGTGAGCCGTTGTAGTCATTAAATTCAGCTGGATAGGCGCTTGGCGCCGGTCAAGCTAGAATCGAGTTCCGCTTCGCTCAATTGTTGAATTGTGCCATGTTGCTCAATGTAGTTCATTCCTGCAACGGTATATTAAGTCCAAATTTAACACTTTAAAGATGTGGTTGTGTTTTAATGATCATTTAATCAAGTTCAGTCAAATACCTGTCTTCTCTTTGCACCTACGAAGTAGTCTTTCGGTATTATCACACATCTTCGTGGGTCGGGGGCCTTTTGGTTTTTTTTGGGGGTTCGAACGAGTCACTGCAATCACTACTCGGCGAATCATCTTCCAGTGACACAACGATATGCTCAACGACATTCTCAGCAATTACATCGATTTTACACATGGCATCTTCTGCTTTAATGACCTGATTCGAACAATTTGGCCAGAGTTTCGCCGCAACGTGCCGTCTTGGACCTTGTCGTAAGCTTGGTATGGGCCATCAAATTTCGGTTGTCGGGGTGTCCTGACAGATTTAAGTGGAAGCGACCACTTCCCTATCCTGGTTAAGATCACCCACCAGGGAGAACCAAGACAAAGGGCACCTAAGTGGGACATCAAGAGGGCTGACTGGTCAGCGTTTGAGAAACTAGCCGTGTTGTAACTGCATTTTCTGATATAAGACAATTTAAAAGATATTTAAATAATATTTGTTTCCTGCCTTTTAAATTGTATAAATGTTTTGAATAATTAATTGCCTTTAAATAATAACATTAACGATTTCTTTTAAAAATGTATAATTCATATTATCAAACTTTTACGTGAATTTGTATTTCAAACTGCGCGCCAATGAACGGCCACGCGGATGATATTCCACCGCCAACCAAACATTTATAGTGCAACAGTTGGCACTTGGCACGCATTGCCAACCCAAACGGCTGATCAAGAACAAAAAAATTATTTCTGAAGTACGTTATATTATTCTCTTGGTACTTTTCCATTAGCTCACATGCGCCGCCGGTGCAAATGTACTGGTCAACTTACGTCATATAACGTACACAGTAAAATTGTGATTTGGAAGTTTTCTGATTTTTCGTGTGCAAATAGTAACCAATAGGAGACCAGGATTGCTCCTTCGAGAACACAGATCGTAAGCTTTTGCAAACACGGCCAGCACTGTTGTCTTAGTAATTGGAGCGTACAGTACGTTCGTTTGGAGCCAGGGTTTCCTTTGTTTGGGCGAAAAGGCCTACGCAATCGACTCAGGCATGTAATCGAGGAGTTCGGGCCTACCTAAGGCCTACACATCATTGGAGACGTCAGGCAGCTGTTGGCACCTGCGATTTCTTGTTCCGGGCCTACCTAGGGCCTACTTCGCCAGGACGTCGGATTCGGGCAGCTGTTGGCACCTGAATGCTAACCCAGGGCTACCCAGGGCTATGTGTGGACTAGGGCCTACAGAGGATTCTACTTCTAGGCCTAACTAGGGCCTGGGGAACTTTCCCCCTCCCTTTGACTACCTCCCCGACGGCGACGACAATGACAACACGGACAACAGCACAGGCCTGTCCACCCCTTGTCCCCCCGCGTCATCCCTTACGTCCCTCCCTTCGTCTTGATTAGCCAAGTTGCATAAATATGAGACGCTTAAGCAAGTATCCTATCTTTACCATTTCCGCATTAGTCCTAGAATGGTATGACTTAAAATACTCTTCTACGGTATTTTGAAATTTGTGTAGCCCTATATCACTCTTTGATTGATCCAGCTGCTGGATCTCCTTCTTTGAAATTTTCTCATTTGACAGATCCAGTATTTTTATTAATGTTCAGGCGGGTTCTGGTCAGAGAAGTCGCCGGGCGCGTTCGGACCTCCTGAATTCCTAGGACAAATTCTTGTCACATACATGTCCTATGTCCTCTGCTTAAACGTAAAAGTTGAATACAAGTTGGCGAACCTATTCCAACGCATCTTGCTTTCCCCTACGGTTTGTATGGCCAACTTAAACAAGTATCTTTCGTTAATGATTTTAAGCTTAATTAAATGCCTTTGTTCAAAACAATATTTCTTATGTCATCATCCATCATATCTCTATAACACTCGCAAATATTGAGCAAAAGTGCTCAGTTCTAAAGATATCCTTCTAATGAGTCGACCATGGTGTTCCAACGGATATCGGAAGGATTTATCCAATAAAGCCGATTGTTCGGATGCAGCGCAAGACTTATCCAATGTAGCCAATTGTTGGGATGCGGCATTAGACCTATCCAATAAACCCCATTGTTTGGATGCAGCGCAAGACTTACTTAATGTAGCTAATTGTTGGGACGCGGCAAATAACTTATCCAATAAAGCCGATTGTTCGGATGCAGCCATCATCATATCACATCTACTCTGATGAAGGACGAAGGCTTCACACAGATTTCTGGATTCGTCAGCAGGCGGAAGCAGGTAACAATGTAAGATTTTGTGTCTGACATTTTTGCAAAGACTCGACAGGCCGCACTTAGAAATGCTAGTGAGAAATCGCACACTAGCTCATGGGGAATTTCAGCACCAGTTCTTAGCCATTCACTAAGCCAAAACACTATTGCATTCGCATTATGCCTTTCAGACATCATTTGAAGAATAGGTATCTGACCTTCATGTTCGTTTGGAATGGAGATAACTCCCACGTACAGAAAAATGTTTCCGGACAAAGTCTGACCAGGTCGTGGAAGTTGATATACTATTCGCGGTCTCAAGGACAAATCAGTCTGACATCATTTTCCAACATGGCGGCGGCAACGGGTGTTCATGATCAGAACAAGCCGCAAGCATATGGGACCATGGCATCATATAAACTAAGTTTAGTGGAGATTTTTAAGTATGTAGAAGGTTGTGAATCAACGAGAAAAATATAAAGGAAGGTAAGGCAGTTTAAATGTGGGTTTTTGGTGGACTCTACTGTATTGTGGAACATGAAAGTTAATAAGATAAAGTCTGGGACTATGCCTCGAAAAAAAGTGCATTGGCGTCACTGTTCCAGTCACTACAAAGTGTGTGTCCCCTCTGTAATAATCATCACAAAATAAAAATATGTCTACAACCCCCCCCCCCCCCCAAAGGTCTCTTAAATGGACACTCTGTACACACTGAAGTGGGCAAAGTCAGCGCCTTTACACCAATATTTTTGTATAATTTTCGGTATAAACTTTACGGTCATTGTAAAATCATACTGATTAGTGATATTGTGATCATTAGTTCAATGGTATCCCACCCCTGACAAAATCAATGCTTTTCTGAAATTTTACTACCTTCATAAATACAGACACCATCTTTTTAAGTAACGAACCAAAAAATAATACATCCTACCATATGTAGGCATAGTGGAAGTGGTGATGTCACAATGAAACATACCCTCCACCCTCCTCCCTGTCACATATTGTCACAAAAATTATATAATGACCCCCCCCCCTCTGAATCGTAGATGTAATTTATGGACAGACCCTTATATAGATCATTTTCATATTTATTGTCCATCACGTTTACATGAATGGATGTGGCCAATTACCATGTATTTCATACATTAATAGATAGGCTATTTAACAAGAACATTCCTTGAGAAGTGTATGATTTTATATATACACTAGGCAACATTCGCTACATGCCTACTTGATGAGGGTCGAGAACTAGGATATGCAATTAAAGTGTACATAGCTCTAGCTAGAGCCTAGGGTTTGTTGTTTGCTAGGGCCTAGCCCTACAACAAACTATTCCTAACTAACACATATTAGCCTAAATTAAAATTTGAAATCAGGGGACAAGCCATTGTCAATTATTTATTTGTAGGGCCACTAAGCCTAGGATAGCCCAATTTAAACAGTAAGTGCCTAGGCTATGCCGACATGTCAGCCACAATTTAAAAAAAAAACAATTTGAACAGAGCATTCACTTACATCCTAAAGCCTATCTTAATTGGATTTTCTAGAACGAAATTAATTGTGTATGGGCCCACCCCACCAACAGCATTTTAAATATGTAGCATGCATGCACACTGGGATAGGCGACATATTTGGATTTCTAAGAGGCCACTTATGGCATGAAGTCGCAATACGCCCACCTAGGCCTAGGTACATCTTAGAGGCCTAGACTAACCGGGCTTGCGTAGGATATGAAGGTATGAGAAGGTAAATAAATTAGTTACCTGGAAGTATGTAGTCCGGTGGACGTGAAATGTTTGGAACACACATACATTGAATTCGTAATTGGTTTTCCGATCTTCGTTTTTCTGCCCCATTCCTTTCGTATGTTTGTCATCATCGAGTTGCCGAAGGCATCAGTTATTTGAACTTGTTGGTTCTCTTTCGGAAATTGATGGAATGAAAATGCCGAATTTTTCCGCCGATGGTGTTGGGAACACCGAGAAAACACAACAATACTACGACATGTGATGCCTATTTTTGGGAGAAAAATTTCATTTTTAAGTAACGTCAACCAGCAAGAGACAACGTAAACAGAATGACTGGTGAAAGGGGCGAGGCTGCAGCGAGCTCCCGGTGGCTTAGTGCCAATTTCTACCGCCAGGTAGCGTATTTAAGCTTTGCGATCGCAAATACCTCCGGTTGCATCAATGCATAGTTTCGAATGCCTCGTCGTCGGGGAACTGTCCCCTTTCCTTTGACTACCTCCCCGACGGCGACGACAATGACAACACGGACGGATAATGACGCAGACGGAGACGACCGCGACGTGGGGGAACACCTGCCCTCCCTATTCGCGTGTGGCTGGTTCTGACCAGCACAGGCCTGTCCACCCCTTGTCCCCCCGCGTCACCCCTTACGTCCCTCCCTTCGTCTCGATTAGCCAATTTGCATAAATATGAGACGTTAAGCAATATCTAATATCCAATCGAATGCCTCACTATCTTGTTATAAGCAGAGTGGACCCTTAGCTGTTCTGGTGACCAGTCGTGTACGAAAAATGTATCTAAGCCCATATCTAAGATTGAGGATCGAAAGGGGTCTGCATATTTAAGACCCGTAAAAGGAGTCCATTAGTGTGCCTTCCCTTGGGTAATGCTTCAGTGCCATTTAATTGCATGTTTTGATTGATCATTTGTTGACTAAAACATAATATATAAAACTTTAATGTGTGTTGAACACTGTTAACTACAGTATTGATGACCCCAATGTGTCAATGTAGGCTACCTCATAAGTGAACTTTTCTTCCCTCTAGGAGGGTTACCTCTCCGAGTGTGAGCTGATAGCCAAGGGCACTGCAAACCTCACTTCATTTCCCTTAACATTCTTACTATCTTCATCTTCTTGCATTGCACAGAAATCATGAAATGCCGAACTAATCAATAGAAATAACGCCAATAGAACACACTGGTCCTGTCAAAATGAAGCAATGAGGTGAAAGTTCTATGCCTTGAATCTATCAACCCTCAGTGTTCACTGTCAATTGAAACTCTGTAAGACAATAGATATAGCGTGCTTCAAATAGGGTATACATGCAGGTGTTGGTTATTGAAGTGAAATTGTGCCTGGGTAACAGTGGTCGATAAATTACCGTTTTAAATAAAGAATTAGTATATTGATAATATCGTCGAAATTATGCCATCGTCACGATGAACCTCACTACACATTTAAATTTTTTACTCACATCCAATTATTGCCCATCTTAGAGTTCATGTGCTATTGTCATCAACATGATTTTGAATAGTTTTAATGCACTTAGTATAGGCAAATTAAGGTTGGAGACGGAAATAATTATTAGAAGGCTGATTTTTTTTGTAATACGTTCATTGGGGCCCCCTGTATATCTCCAGAAAAATCCCCAAAAACCCTACGTGGGGAACACCCTTAAATTTTGAAAACGTCGCCACCATCTTGCCAGTTTCAAAAAAATGCCAAAATGTGATTAGAAAGATGATTCCTTTTGTAATACGTTCATTGCGGGCCCCTGTAATATCTCCAGAAAAAAATCCCCAAAAATCCTTACTTAGGGAACACCCTTCAATTTGAAAAATCGCCCGCCATCTGCAGTTTTAAAAAAATGCCAAAATTTGTTTTTCGATCAGAAAGTGAATTCATTTTGTCATACGTTCATTGGGGGCCCCCCCCTATAGCTCCAGAAAAAATCACCAAAAATCAACTTAGGGAAACACCCTTTAATTTGAAAAAATCTCGCCGCCATCTTGCAGTTCAAAAAATTGTCAAATGTGATTAGAAAGCTTTAAGAATTATTAAGCACGGGAGACCAGATGAAGATATGGAAGGATCCATTAGAAGGATTATTGGAAGGAAGGAAGCGGGAGAGTAAAAAGGTATACAATTGTTGGATGGTCAGAAAAGAAGTGGGAACAATTTCAGTTGCTAAAACCCAAAGCTGACCCCAGAAGCAGAAAACGGAGAGGATAATGATAGGCAGTAGGGCCTACCTAAAACAACCAATCCTACACCAATGGTTCTAGATTACTCACTTTCTAGCACCATAATTCCTGCCAAGAAACAAAGACTTCAATCTACTGTCTCCATGAGGTGTTGTGAGTGAATTGATTATTGCGCCGTTGCTACAGTAGTCCGTAAGTACCGTAAAATTCTGGACACATAATATCTTCGAAATTATAGATCGCACGAAAACCTCACGCACATTTAAATTTAGTCACCACCAATTATTACCCATCTAAGAGTTCATGTGCTATTGACGATCAACAGATTTTGAAATTTAATGCACTTCACGGCAACTTCGATAGACCTCGCCGCCCCGCACCTTTGACTGACATCTACACAGGCTACACAGTACAGCGCGGGGACGCGACAAGCAGCAGCCTCGGACTCGCAGTGATACTGTTGTGTCTGTGGCAGCCGGCGTATTTGTCTCGCTCTCGTTCTGTTCCTTGTTTGCCTCCACCACACATGGAGTTGGTCTTCTGATTATGCTTAATGTATTCAATATAATATGGCTACTTATGGGAATGCTGTTCTGTCCAGATTTAAGGTTTTGTACACGCTTACTTTGTTCTGCTTTTCAATAAAAGCGTTCGTAATCTCAATGTAGTGCTCCGTCAGTTCCTTCCAAACAGGTTGTGCAGTTATGTTTGGCGTGTTAGATTTGTCAGTGCGAGATAGTTACCTTGAAACATACAAGGTTTGCGCGGGTTTTGTGCGGGTTTTGTTTTTGTCTTATCGAGTTGTACATTAATTATGTTAGTTTAGTTAAATTACTAAATAGGATTATCTAAATTCCAGCTTGTGTCCCGTCTTTGTTGTTTTCTGTCGTGTTGTCCAGTATAGTAGTACTTTGTTCCGTGATTGTTTTCCCATACGTTTTCACGTGCAATGTGGTGCACTGTGGACCACGTCGGCCCACACGGCGCCATCTTGTCAAAATTAAAATTCCAAGTACACATTGAAAATAACCTTGTGGCTTGTGTGCATTTAAACTTAAGTAACTAACTAGAAGTTTTGTTCAATGGACGTTCACAGCCCATCGCCGCAGAGGTCTTTTAAAGGTTCTTCATTCGACGACCCATTGTCACAAATTGCTGTTTGAGGTTTAAAAATGCATTTTCTTCAAATATTCTCGATAAACTATTTCAGCCTATCAAAACACACCATTATTGAAACATTGATTATTTCGAATATGAATGCCATTCATTTGGATTAGATAATCAATTCGTAAATATGAAATTGATCGCATCATCTGTTGACAGTGCGATCTGTGATGTCTGGGTTATTTGAAGCGCATCCTGCAGCCTTTTGCGGTTCGGTACTACTTGAACGCTCCACTTGCTTTATGTCGTTAAAAAAGATAATTAATTCCCTTTAAGGGAACACTCCTGTGAAATAGGAAAAATCCAGAGTTTTAAAGTTAGAAACTTAATTTTTTGGGGGGTTAACATGAATACTTCATAAAAATGAATGACACAATTTTTTTTTTTTTCCAAAATCTGACCCCCCCGCGATTTTTTTCATTACTTATTACTGCTGTTTAGTCAAGGAAACAAAACTTTTTTCCTATCAACCCGATTTTTACAATTTTTTACAATTTTCTTCTTTAAACATAGCCAAACAAAACTGTGCATGGATTTTGATTTTAATTTAGTTTTTTGACAACTTTTAGGCATTTTGAATTTTGATTTGGTTTGAATACAGTTCAGATGAAAGTTAATTATTTTTTTTAAAGCCAAATTTTGATATATATAAAAAACAAAATGCACAGTTTAATTTATACTTGTCTAAGGAATATTCACACAAAAAATTAGCTTATTCGGACAAGTGGTATAGAAGAAGTGTTTTTTGAAATTCCAAAACTGCCCTAAAAATATTACTCGGCAAAATGAATTTAAAGATTTTGTCCTTCAAACTAGTAACATTATGGTGATATTACCTCTTCTAGCTATGTTAGAACTGCCCTGCTCCATAGGTTGGCCCTTCTGTTTCTGTTGCCTTCTTCAATGTTTTGGATTTCGTAAACTTCTTTTGCTTCCTGGTATTTTTGAAAGCATTTTGAACCCGTCTTGTGCTCTGTTGAATACGCCGCTGGTCTCTCATCTTGCAGATTTTAGTAGTGTTGAGTCCCGGAGACACCCCAAATAATGACCATTTGGCCATGGCCGTTGCCATACACCCTTGGTTGAACTCCGACACTCCTTCTGCCACAGCACTGCACACTTTAGCTTTACCGACAAACGTGTCTTTACCGCACTTTCGCCAAATAACGCTGTGCAACGATTCATTCGCATTTTGTGTTTTTCCTCGAAGGCAACGTTTTAAAAGTTCATCGCTGGCCAGTCGCTGGTAAACGGGCATGATTTTGGTTACCACATCCATTGACAGAGCTGTTCCTAGATGCTGCTTGTGACATGGAAGGGGTTCTTTCTTCGCAACGGATCTTTGATAGAAACACCATGACTCGTTTCCTTCGGGGCACTTCTCGTGCCGCGGCTTATCGTCAGTCGACATCTCGTGTAGCAAGGTTGCA
The DNA here is from genome assembly GCA_024449915.1 of Sweltsa coloradensis. Classification (NCBI taxonomy): domain Eukaryota; kingdom Metazoa; phylum Arthropoda; class Insecta; order Plecoptera; family Chloroperlidae; genus Sweltsa; species Sweltsa coloradensis. Next base: position 13,116 of record JAMZAV010019698.1, read on the forward strand.
AAAATGGCAGTTTTCATTCTGTCGACATCCGGAACATTTCTTGTTATTGCACACCTGGGCCGGACCAACAGAAGGGGCGAATCAGATTTGGTGGTTTCTCCAATTCTCCCGCACGTATGATGTAAAACTGTGGATTCCACCAACATCACAGACAATAGATCCGCTGCACTGACTACATAAAAAGGATCCAATTATCGGAGATTTACGACTGGGTGGGATTTATTTCTACTTAAAATTCTGCCCAACAAAACAACCTACTATCATACTTGGGGTTTGGTTGGGGAAATGCATTAAGAAAAATGCGGCAAACAAATCCATCTCATGATTTAATAGCCTTGTTATTGCAATATATTGTTACATGATGGTCATCATAAACACATGAACAACTGCTGTACTTTTAGTAGCTATCGTTTAGTATTCTTATCAATAACATAGAGAGAGGCCCAGGCCTAGGGTCGACAGAATGATAGGTGCTAGCCTAGGACTAGCCTAGGCTAGCACGTTACGCCTACCTTATCCACCTCGATGAAGGATTGTCAGTAGCAAGTCACTAGGCTATGACTAGGGTAGAGTTCAGTCCATGGGATCCAAGGAGTTCAGAGTCATTTATAAATATGTACATATATGCACATTTAACCACTGCAAAACAAAATACGAAAACCCAATCAAGCACAACAATCACAAACAAAAAAACAAAACAATGGACATTGTTATGTCACCAAGCCTTCAAAATTCGGACTCTTTGTTGTCGCATAGGTGCTAGCGTCTGTCGATCCTGAGCCTATGAAGCCCTCGCCCCCGCGTTACAGCATGGCCCGACGTGCGGAGAATTGAGAAACCACCAAAATCTGAATCTCCCCTTTGTGGATCCGGCCCTGTAGTTTAAGTATTTGCCAGTTTTACAATTTTATCTTCAGTGAGACTTCCTAACTTTTTGCCTCCTAGCCTAGTGCCTTTACTTTTCCACTCCTTTACTTGATTGCGGAGTCCCGTACCCAGCCGTTTTGCGACATGGTTCAAACATTCTTCTTTCTCTATGAGGTCATCACCATATACTTTCAACGAGTTGAGGTGCTGAAAAGTCTTGGCATCTCCATCGGAGAGCATGGTGGTGTAGCGCATTCCGCAAACTTGTACCGAGCGGTTCCAGAGTATCTCGGCTATATCTTTTTCCATTGCACCAGATGACCCATTGTAATTTTTGTCACAATTGTTTTTATGCGTTTCGTACCAAGATGCATATTCAGTACTATTGCAACCCAACGTTTTAGAGTTAACTGCACAGCTGTGGCAATATTTACTTAGGATATGAAAATCGATAACAAGCCCTGTCAGTATATCAATTACACATGCAATGCCATACATTGACGTATGGCCACGTCTATGCCATGAACCATCATACGTTACAACTATATCAATAATCTCCTGATCGATGAGAGATACATCTGCCTCCATGTAGGCTTTACGAACCTCTGCCCTGGCAAGTTGCAATGAGGTGGAAGTGACAGTCAATGTTTCTTTGTGGATCGTCTTCATTGATCGATAATAGTTTGAAGAACTTGACACATGCATGTTCATCTCCATCGAAAATCTTTCCATAGCTGCATGTCCTTTACCAAAGTTAGCAAAAGCTTTAGCAAACAGGCTATTTGAAAGGAAGCCAGGCCTAGAAGACCTAAGTGTACTCGGGTCTTTAATGTTCAAGTCCCTCTCACTCGAGTAACTTTCTGATTGTACTAAGTTACAGTTAGTACAAACAACTTTAAACTTACATGCAATACCTGCCCTCTCCTCCACATTTACTGTAAGTTTCAGGTGAAAGCATCCTTTACAAGGAAAGTCTTTTATCAAATTGTACAGGGAATTGCGCTGCACAAAAAAGAATTCGGCACCCGAATTCAGTTCTTTCATTTTTGGTATGGGGATAGGCTCTAGGCCTACATCAATTTCTGATGAAGGACTAGGCATAGGCCTATGTGTTTTACTGAACTTGGTCAACGTTGCAGAATACTAGGCGGTACACATTGGTAGGAGGCCTACTAATGTCAAGTTGAGGTGCTAGGCCTAGACAAATCTTCAGTTCTTCAGTAGGCCCTAGGCCGTAGGCCAACAACTCTTCGTCTGGAATTATTGGTATCACTTGTAACGGTGTGCAATTACATCAGCCTCTGCAGTAACAGGCAGCACATCATCAAGGAATGGTGTAGTTTCCAACGTTTAGCAGTAAATATTTAGCTTTGGTATCAAACTTTAACTCTTAGGCATTTTTTTAACCTCACTTTCACGAAATAAAAGTTGAATAAGAATACGTGTTTGCTCTCAAAACTAAACTACCACACACGAAGGTATCTAACTCAAGACACTATTTTAACACACGTAGGGCTTACATTATCATAAGAAGAGAATTATTATATCAATGAAAAGTAATAACACGTGACTTGACAGAATTCAGACGAAAACCCGAAATCACAGTACAAAAAAGTGTCAACAGATAGTGGTGAGCGAACGAGACCGGCGAGACCCCAAACAAATGTTTATCACGTAGTTCTTATAGTTGATGGTAGAGCGCATGACATGCCTTCTTGAAGAAGCAAAGATGCTACAGAGAAAGATATAACACTCGACTTTGTAGCGCGAACGTGTGATGAGTTTGAATAATGTTGAAATGCTATTATTTTCGGAGAAATTTTGAAGAAATGGCTCTACTAAACAGCAGTTTCATGCGCACATTCATTTAAAATAATTATTTGCAGTGAAATGGAAGCGCGTAGGCTCTATAACGTTAGTATAATACAATATTAAAAATGATTGAACTAAATAATAGTAAAAAAAAAAAAAAATGGTGACTATGGCACTTTTACCAATATTTTCACAGGAGTGTTCCCTTAAAAGAGAGTAACTTAATAATAACAGATATTTTAATAATTCAGCACACGCGTGCCCGTGCTGGGCAACATTTTGGATGATGACACAGACGGAGACTACCACGACGTGGGGGAACCCCCTGCCCTCACCATAGCTTGTGGCCGGTTATGACCAGCACATGCCTTGTTCCCACCCCTGTCCCCCCGCGTCATCCCTTACGTCCCCTCGTCTCTATTAGCAAAGTTGCATAAATATGAGAGTTAAAGCAATAATCCAATCCAATCCAAGGGCTAGAGCTAGGAAGGGCATTAGGCGTAATAACGCTGCCACAAACGCTTAGACATCCGGACTCTAGTATATCCAATCACACCCCGGCGTATGTGATTTTTAAGGGTACTACATCCGGTGCGACGGCAAACGAATACAATCTCTGGCGCCATTGGTCTTTAGCCGCTAGTGTTTATGGGGCAATAGGCTTCTCCTCTCCGCTGTTCCCAGTTGACCAAGAGCTAGGGGTTTGCTGAATTCTTGTCGGTGTGCTTTTATGCGGGCCCCCTTTGGGGTGGGAGAATTTGGATTGACTTGGTAGGAGTGGGATTGCTGTGTAAGTGCTCCTTATTACTTACAATTATTTCTCTATGCATTCTCTTTCACCGTAACATTATTGTTAGGCCTTCTTCCATATAATCCCATATTCTTCCGGTAATCTGTTAAAAATAATTAATAAAGATATATCGTGCCACTAAAAGTCCAAATGTAGGCAACATTTTTGTTTTAATGCAACAAAGAATGAACAAGGTTATAAGTAGAGAAACCCCTGGCTAAGTATGATAGTTTCTTCTTACCTTCGTAATAATGTTCCCCCAACCCAAACCTGAATACCACTAGAGCGCAATGACTACGACTTGAAAAACGTTCGAGTCATTTGTGCAGGCACTTGGACTGCAACATTGCCATTGCGTTCAGTCTTCAATTAGATGAACCATTGAACCAAGATCATAAAGGTTATCAATTTCATCAGCAATTGACCCTTACTGGAGTGGGAAATAAATGATGCTGATGAATTAGGTGAAAAAAAAATTATTAACACACACCCCACAATTAAATTTTAATCGTTTTGGTTCCAAGACTGTCGTAATATTTAACTGTATGCGTTAAAATTACGGTTAGCTAGAGTTTCCAATGGTGATTGGAAGGAACAGGATTACTATTAACATATCCAGGCTGAAGAGTCAATCTGTAAATAAGAATACAAAACAAAACTTTACTCAATAGTAGGCCTATATTTTATAATCATAAGAGTAGACCTACATGGAAACAATTAAAACTAATGGCACTTCATCGTCATCATCAAAGGAATAATTTAGTCATTGTTATTATTACATCTTAACATGATGTTTTACATGGAGTGCCTTCATAATTTTCTATTGATCTGTCGATGCCTTGTCATTGTTTTTCTTCCCATTTCTTGTACCTCATTTTCACTCCTTTATCGCAAGTAATAAGTGATGATGTTGAGACACCCACCGTCTTCTGTGAGCAGTGACTCTTGCTCCGCTGATTTTGGTATAGGGTGGCGCAAACTTGCCTTGCGCTTAAGATGGCCTGATTGTAAGGGACCCGCGTGAGGATTTTTTTTTTTTATAGAAAAAAACTCACATTTTATTTGGTTTGAAATCAATATTTCTCTTATCTTGGACTGTCTTTCATACATAAAAGTATTACATTTCAGTGTTCTTTTTTTTTTTTTTTGTACCATAGCAAAATTGTACAAATAAATAAATTAATGTACATAGGCCTACAGAAATAAATTAAACAAAGAATATAATCAAAAAAACCACACAAAGCCTGAAAAAGGCTTTTAATGTGGGGTAAAGACAATACTAAATTATTAAGATGGGGACAATACAGGAGAACGGCAAATTATAACCAAAATAAACATGGAAAACATGTATGAGACATTACTATGGGTTCGCATGTACATATTCAGTTAATGGGGGAAATCCAAAAAATTACAAAAAAGAACAAAGAAGCGCAGAAAAATAAATGAATAATCGGCAAAACATTGTCAAAAGGTGTCAGAAAGAAGATAAGGATTTTAGTTCAGTTTTAATGTTTGAAATGTTAGGACAAGGTTGTTTCAGTGACGAGTGTATCAAGTTGAACGATAGAAGGAAACCGAGAGAAGTGAACGTTGTCATATTTGTTGTTAATTGGGAATTTGAAGCCCCGCCACTTTTAGCGTGTATAATCCTTGCACCGAGCTAAAACAGGAATCGAGAACCTGATTAAAATAGAAGTGTAATATTAAATCAGATAAAACAATGAAGATATGGCAGCACATTACAAAAAGAAAATATTTGTTTACACGAGAGTAAGAATCGGTTTTAAAGTCAACACATTTTACCATTTTAACATTTTATTGTAAATCTTTCAAACCCTTTGAAGTGACACCGCAAAGCCCATTGCCCCAAGCTAAAATGCCATACAAAACAAAGATTCGGCTAGGGATTGAACACGTCTAAATAAGGAAAAAGGTAAACATATTTAGAATCTCTAAGCGAGAGGAGCAAGAGCGTTAGTCTTTTACATAATTATCAATATGATATTTCCACGAAAAGGCCTATCTACAGTAATCCCAGGGACTGCATAAAGTATTACACATCAATTTTCCCACTACAATTCACTCAACGGTCATCAGCCATAGTATGAATGCAGTTGAAATCGTGAGAAATAATATAAGTGGAAAATCTTTTTAGGGTTTGTGGCGGTGTGCATATATGTACAATTTTGGTTTTAGAAGAGTTAATTACTAGGTCTTTATCGTGATCCAACGTAAAAGGACGGTAAAGTCCGACTGTAGCATAGCATGCCGCAACACGAATATTAAAAGCAACGCGCGTAAAACAGTATCGTCAGCATAAGAAGCCCCAATTATTTAAAGGCAATATATAAGACATTTTGACATAAAGTTAACATATATCAAAAATAAAGTAGGTCCCAATATAGACCCCTGGGGGACTCCAGAATCACAATGTTTTTCTTCACTAACGTGGCCATTTACATGCACTTCCATGAATCTATCAGTAAGATAGTTTCTAAACCAATCCAACGCAATACCACGAATGCCGATGGACTCTAAAGCTTGTAGAAGTTTCTGGTGGTTTATCGTGTCAAATGCTTTACTTTACGCTGGTTGATGGTCCGGGACTTGAATTTCCATCATACTCGCTGACCTAGCTTGAAATTACAGTAGCCCCTTCAGGTGCTATCCCGTCCAATAAAAATAAAAATAAAAAAACAATGATAATGTTGGTTGTATAGCGTAATATAGGTGTTATTGAGTTAATTCAGGAACTGGCACTATTTTTAATATGTATTAAATGTGTTTTAAGTGGATGCCCATCATCGGCCAGCTCTATGTAAACTGGGGCTCAACAACATCAGACCGTATAGGAGATGTGGCAGATTTCGTGCAGAACGCAAACGTTTCCCTCTTTAATTCGAACCAGTTGATACATTTCACTTCTTACACTGTCACACACTGTCACCTTATCGGCAATAGATCTTGTGATGTGCACACCCATCCTGTCCCTGGTTTAAGAGTTAATTACGTTGGATGATCTTCACGGTAGTGACCACTTTCCACTTGAGATACATTTCGCAAACAACCGACCAGTGTTCCGCCCAGAACAACGATGGAAATTACATAAAGCTGATTGGGACAAATATCAAGACCTGAGTGACTCTGCATTGCAAAAAGTAGACTTCACTCGTTTTCGTGATTCCAACAAACTTCTTGTTGCTGGTTCTGACCAGCACAGGCCTGTCCACTCCTTGTACCCCCGCGTCATCCCTTACATCCCTCCTTTCGTCTCGATTAGCCAAGTTTCATAAATATGAGACGTTAAGCAATATCTAATCAATATCCAACCAAATACTGGCTGAAGTTTGCCAATGTTTACTAGATGCAGCTTCCGTTGTCATACCATTGACTGCCGGTAAACAGTGTCACCAACCTGTTCCATGGTGGAACGAAGAATGCGCAGACGCAATAAAAGCCCAAAAAAAGCTTACAGACAATTCAATACATACCCTTCTTCTGAGAACTTGATAGCCTTCAAACGCCTGAAGGCCAAGGCCCGATATATCATTAAAGGAGAACGGAACTTTAGAATCTGCATGTAATCTATGCTATTTATGAACAGATAGTTCCTTTCTGAAAAGAATACCGTCCCTTCTTATGTTTGACCGAGTGCTCTGTCACGAGTCTACAGCCGTTTGTTTACGACCGTGTGTCTGCGTGATTACGTCACAGAGCTCAGCCCCCGGCCGGCTGACCGCCCGCCAGCGGGATTATACCTGCAGTCACTATAGTTATTTTGACGTTTTTCAGTGCAGCTAGCGTTGTTCGACTGACACTGCGTGAATTCAATTATTTTGTTCAGCAATTATTATAGCCCACGCTAATGAATAAACAGATTATCAGTTAAAATCAACACCGAATAGTTCTATACCAAAGCAAATGTTTTCTCTATGAACTGATTGTTGAAATCGGTATCCGACGCGGACGGGAACTCAAAAGTGGCCAACATTAGTATTTTACTGTTTGATATAACACACTAAAATTATAATATTGGATAATTAATTTGATGAAAATAATCATCCATGAATATATGTGGAATATATGTGGAATGTTAATTATTTGGGATTAAATAAACTTGGTATTACAAAATTTGTTTGATTAAATAAATATTCAGTACGTATTTAACACTCACCTCTAGTGTAAGCGTGACTTGCAAATGGAGCTGTCGTCAATGAATTACTCTGAATTAGGTAATTCACTGAAGCGTGAGAACCTTCTGCCTCTAAGTTCTTCTATTGTCGGGCGTGGCACAGGGGCGATGTTTTGTGGTACGTTTAGTTGGACACTATTGTCGGTGACGGTATTGTAGTGCGCATCGCTCATTATTGCGTCATAAACAGCGATCATAATGTCATCTCTCCAAACACCTGACTTACTTTCCTTTCTAGTTTTTATGACCCACGACTTTGATGCTTTTGAATATTGAACAAATTCCCCCACTTTCTTTCTGTTTAAATTAGCATTGTGATCCAAAATAGCTAGAATCGACCTCAAGATCATTCCTTTATTAGAGAAATGAACTCGTTTAGGAGTGTATTTAAGGCGCACATTATGGTATGATTCCAATGTCCCTGTATGAACATAATGGCGTGTATGTTGTAAATCTGATAAGAAGGATTGATCGGTCACAATTTTTGCAAGAGTGTGAAATTCCTCAGAGTCCTTTTTCAACCACTTCTTTTCTTTTTTCGCGGGGAGATAGCTCGTTATGATGACACTGAGAAAACTCTTCCGGGTAATTTGGTTCGGCAGGCCACTTGTGAATATTCCTAACATGGTATAGAATAGCAGTGAATCTATCAACGAGGAGCTGACCGTCTTCGGCACACGTCTGTGCCGACCACCACAAGTGATGGTTTATGCTAGATTTCCAGGCAAACAAGTTGGGCAATTTCTTCTCTATACATTTAAACTTTTTCATCAGACTTTTTGACATGTGCCATACGTCAAACTCGTGAAAAATGTTAGGAAACTGAGTTTTCATGAAATATCTAACCCTCCTATGACGATCTGTTAAAAACAATTTAACCGGCAAGGCTTCCTCAATAACTAGCTTATTAATTACTTGTGCACATGCTGCTTTTTCCAAATAACCTTTGACTGACCTTTTTGTAGCACAGTAAAGTCTAGTATTCTCTCCGTGTCGATGTCCATAATGGAGTAAACAACATACTTTGCTGAAAATCCCGGCGAATCAAATTGTCTGTCTCCAGCTATCCGTACACGATCTGATAATCTGATGGAGTCTAAATTAGCTTTTCGTTGCGAAATCCAAGCGTTTGAAACTATTGGTTGAATGTAATTGTTTACCATATTATCAAATGATTTCCTAGAAAAAAATTTAAGTTGTAGCGTTTTAGAAAATACGTTAAATGCCTGAAAGCTTATTCCAGATAACATCAACGCAGATGAGATCATAATATTGCCTATTGAACACTTGTTGTGTTTGGGTTGTGAGTCCCATTTCAGTGTGTGCCCTTCTTGGCACACGGTTGATACTCTCATGGACGCACCTCTGCATGACTTGACGATTTTAATTACTGGTGATCCACAATCACGACACATACGAAAAAGTTGTGATAAACAAGTCCAAAACACTATAATACACGATAATGAAACATTCTCACTGTTTATGCTATCGCTGGTGTCACTGTCAGTACTTGAATCTTGACTATCACTATTGTTTTCTGAATCAATTTGGAACGACGCGTCTAAATCGGGTTGACTAGAAATGTCAGAATTCGTATCATTATCGTCAACGGATATATTACTGTAGTTGCGATATAACTCTGAGCCTAATTCGCATTGTACACCGATACTATTAGGGTCCTCACCCTCAAAAGTAGACTAATCTCTTCCTATTTCAATTTCAGGCTCAAATGTAAACTCATCACTATCGTCATCACTAATTGCACTTGATGTTGCAGTAACCGATGCAGTTAATATCTCGTCTATTTTTTTCTTCTGCAAATAACGAGACGTTCTCCGTATTTTAGACGGTGGTGTATATATGGGAGGTTCATGGGATGTTATAGTGTGTGGCACTAATTGTTGTGTAGGAATCGCCGATTGTTTTAAATTAATTCTGAATTTAGTATCTTGCATTAACTTAGATCTGATCAAATCCGATTGCTTAAAATCCTCCTCCACGAAATGTTTCGCACAAACAACTGAATTAGTGGTAGGAATAAAATTCTTCCTGTGCATTTTATCACACCACACGGCGAAACGTTTCGGCGATTTATCTCGTTTTGGGAATTTATAAACTGATAATCCCTCACCCGAGTTGTTCACACATCCATACACTGAACACCGAGGCATTTTAAAGATAATAACTACAAAATCAGCTAAAACAAATGGTGATTTAAGCAGTGTGTAAATCGCAACATCACCCTTAGAACGCACGCACTAGACTAGTGGGCGGGCGGTCCGCTACCTACCCTTGAGCGACGTGACGCAGTCACCGGAAGCTAGCCCTCCAAGAAATGGGCTTAGCTGTCGGCCCAACCCAACTTGACACATGGCATCCTCTTGTCAATACAGCCAATTACCAAAATCTCAAAAGTGACGATCTAAAGTTCCGTTCTCCTTTAAACAGAGTAAGAAGAATTCGTGGAGGGACTACGTCTCCACTATTACCCATAATACAAATTCCAGCACAGTGTGGAAGAAGATTAAGTCTATTTGCGGACGCCCAATGTCTTCTATTCCGGCCATCCTGAACAATAGTGCGCTTGTTACTTCACCGCATGACGTGGTGTCTGTGATTGCCAGTCACTTTGCTTCGGTGAGCAGCAACGCTCGCTATGATGCAGTCTTTCTTCAACGGAATCGAAGAAGCGAACAACAACGGCTTACATTTGCTTCCGACAATACTGAATGTTACAATCGGCCTTTCACGTTATGGGGGGCCATCAAATTCCAACTCGACACCTTCTCGCCCCCCCGGTTTGGACCGTGAATAGGGGAGTTACCCGGAACTCAATG
>JAMZAV010019700.1:0-20581 GCA_024449915.1 Sweltsa coloradensis
TTTCCGATCCGTGATTTTGGAATGTTTATTTTTCTGCTTACTGATTTAGTTCAATTAAACCGTGCGGCGATTATTTGTTATTGAAACACCATTAATGTAATTATAATGGTTGTTTAGATAGATAACAAGATGCGTTGTTGAATGACTTTTAGTGTGTCACTTTTACACTGTTCCCAAAAGATGACGATTAATTAGCACTCGGCAAAATGAATAATAACGGGTGACATTTAGTGTGTCACTTTTACACTGTTCCAAAGGATGATGATTAATTAGCACTCGGCGAAATGAATAATAACGGGTGACATTTAGTGTGTCACTTTTACAACCACACGTGTTACAATTCGATGAAATGATTCAATGAAATTATATTCAAATACCTTCAAACTCCCTTGGCCTATAAGCTCGACTTCTCTTAGAGTGATGCTATTCTATTTTCCCCGAAATCCATCCATGGTGGAATTCTTAGTATCTACAGGCTTCGAGAACAAATCGAAACTCGGGCTGCAAAAATATAGAATGCGTTTATGCGGATGATTCAGATGGTAAGTTCAAAATACACAATGTTGACAAAAATAGTGAACTTCAAACATTAATTACTCCCTTAATACTCGATGAAATCACTTGAAATAAAAAACATTCATCTTATTTTACCTGTCTTTATATATTGAAGTACTTTACTAATTGAAAATCAGACTATAAATGGCTTAATTAGCTTGATTAGCCAATCATTAATTTATTACTAATTACGAGTTCATATTCGTAATTACAATGAATCATTATGATTATTGATGATATAGGGATGCATCAGTGATATAAACATGTTTGATTCGATGAATATTAATAAGGTTATTAAATTAATTGAATAAATTTGCATGTCATTTTACCAATATCATAGATTTACAATCTGATTGCTTCACGATTGAGGAAAGAATGAAATATAGCGTACTGGTAAATACATACAAAATATTGAAAGGTATGTATTCAGGTATTTTACCCAATATTTTTCAATTTGTTGATCGAGATATAAATTCTATTCTAATAAACTCTTTGAAAGTTCCTAAATTAATTTCTGAATCATTAAGAAAGTCATTCTTGTACAGAGGAGTATCCTTTTGGAATTCAATTTCTTATGATATTAGAAGCCAATTTACTGAGCTAGGAATAGTACAATTTAAAAGTAAAATTGAAGCAATGATAATGAATCGAAGAACAAAGAAGAATTGATTTTTACTATTTATTTGTGGGGCATTGTCTCAGTGTTTATTTTATCTTCATATGTTCTTATTTATGATTTAGCTGTTCTCTTTGTTTGTTCATTATTGCTTTGATTTTGATGTATTCAATGTATTTTCAATTGATATTTTTCTGCCTAGATTGTCTGGTTGCCGCCCACTGGTGGAACTTGCAACTTGAGTTAGGTGTCCTGTATCATTGCTGTGATCAGTTTTTGACTTGAACAATTTTAAATAATTATATATCTGATATAATTATATATTAGAGTCAAGATCTTTTGCACTAAATTGTTATCAAGATTTGAACACAAGAATGATGGTTGAACACAAGAATGAAGATTCGCGTTCGATGGTTTCTTCCGCGAAAGATTGATTACTCCCTGATTTGCTGTTCCTGATTTTTGGCAAACCTCATATTCGTTTGAGTGGGATCGTCTAATAAATCAGTTTTTTTCTTTTCTTTTCGTTTTTTTTTTATGTTTTTCTTTTTTCTTCTTTTTTCTTTTCTTTCTTTCTTTCTTTTTTTTCCTTTCCTTTTTTCTTTTTTTTTAATTTTCTTTTTCTTTTCTTTTCTTTTTTTTCTTTTCTTTTCATTCCCCACCCCCTTTTTTATATATTCGATTCATTCATAAATTGCATTTAATATCCTTTTTATTTGTTATCAAATTTGTAGTAGTAGTTGTACTGTAGTTCATTGTTGTGTCTGCATCTATGTAATTAGATTTATTTAGTTGTCCTCCTTTGTAAATCAGTTTTAATAACTGAATAGGATAGACGTTAAATAAATAAAAAATAAATAGATAAATAAATAAATAAATAAATAAAAAAATACACATAAAAATAGCTATGAGAGCTTTAGAACCATTACAGCTCCTATATCTTATGTTTTCCTGCAGCTGTGAGAGACATTTTTAAGTAAAAAGCTCGCTTCACTACTTCTACGTACTTAGCCAAACTTGCGAATGAGTTGCGACTACTCACGTTTTCCTCCAATTTGGTACTTTGCACCAAAATATCAATTCAATTAAAACAAAAGTATTTCACAGCCTGCCACATACCATATTGTCATATATTGGGATAGTTTATCCAAATATCTGTGGTATTATTCGGTTAAGACACTCAAGTTGCAGCAAGATGTGTTGATAAGTTGGAAGTAATAACATGGGCATTACCTAATGTATTGACGTCATTTGTAATGTGCTAAGGCTAGCTGTTTCGTCACTTCAATTAGGTCAAGTTATTATAACTATTGTACTGAGTTTGGAGACGATTATGCTGACTGGGCGAGGGGAAGACATTTGCCTGTGTTGAGGGGAGTGGTCCCCACTCCATTGATGACGAGCAGAGAGCAGAGAGGCCCGAGGCTTAGGATTGGTGGACAGGACGTGGAAGTCATGAGAAGTGGCGCTTAAGCCTCTTTGGCGGGCTGACCAGGACCCTGGAGGGGACCGGGCTGGGTGACATCATCGAAGGTGTCGTGGTGGCAGGACAACTATGATTCGGGGAGTGTAATTCTGGACATCGAGATAGGAAGTTACTAAAGTGGTAAGCCTCGGTGCACTCCCGCGCCACAAGGCGGGAGTGCACAGGACACAGTGCCCTGGACACAGTGAGATGGGAGTGCTGAGAAAGGCACGTAGCAAGAAGGAAGACTAAAGGAACGAGAGCAACAGTCAAGGAGTTCAGCCGGGAAACTGGAAGAAGCAAGCTGGAAGCTATAGAAGAGGCAAGAACGGACGAAGAACGGAGTACCAAGGTGTCGCCGGATCGAGTCCCACATCACGCCAAGGAGCAGCTGGGATCAGGGTTGGATACCAGACAGAGGGATAATCAATGGTGAGCGATGTACTTCTATTAACGATCAGGTTATGGGTTTAACAAGGCACGAACCCACGCACGCCAGACCACAATGCAGAGACTTAACTGAAGGCCAGAGTAGGGTACAATTCATAAGATAATACAGAAGTCCCCTTGGTTTGAATCTGAATCTTTCATTGTGCTAACCAGTTTTGTTACCAAATCCCGTATTTCCCAAACACATTCGATCTCGGTCTGGTTAGGTTGTAGGCTAGTTGGTATGAATTAAGAGCTACGCCCACTAAGACTCACTGGAGAGTCACTATTACCTGGGCCTACAGCCTATTCCATGACAATATACAAATAATTGTTATAGTTCTTGTTATTATTTGCAATAATTGGATGAGCGTAGCGAACGAAGCGAAGACTTCAATTTCACTGACCCCCAAAAAATTTAGCTCCAATGTTTTTTTTTGTTTTTTTTGTTTGTATTTCTGTCTGTTTGTTCGCTCTCTACCGGGCAAACGACATATGCGATCTTGATGAAAATTTGAGGGGACCTTCGTTTTCTCTGAACTTAGACTTGCTACGTTTTTGGGTACAATCTAGAAATATTTCTTATGAATATCGTACTTTACGATTTTTTTCGTTTTAGTGCAATAATTTTCGTTACATTTGAGTCGATCCTGACCAAACGGGTGGGGCTTACAACGTTCATATTCATATTGTAACTTTAGGATTATGGGGATTTGGTACCTTTTAATAAAAAAGCTGAAAAAGTTAGCTAGAACCCATAGAACTAAAGGTTTTAAATATGATTTTTTCGATTTTTAGTTCGATATTTTCGACACATTTGGCCGATTCTGACCAAACAGGTGGGCCTCCAACGTTCATATTTCACATGGACATGTGATGTTATGGTGATTAGTAGGCCTACCTTTTTAAAAGAAAAGTTGAGAAGTTATCTAGAATTTATAGAACTAAGGTTTTAATTGAGTTTTTTTCGATTTTTAGTAGCGATATTTTCTCGCATTTGGACCGAGTTGTGCCAACGGGTGGGGCAAGCAACATTCATATTCACATGGACAGATTAAGGTTATTGGTGTGTAGTACCTTTTGAAGACAAGTCGTTGAACAAGTTTATCTTCAATCCCATAGAAATAAAGGTTTTATATGAAGTTTTTTTTACTTTAAGTGCGATATTTGTTCGTCACATTTAGGCCGATTTTGACCAAACAGGTTGGCAAACAACGTTCATATTTCACATGGACATTACGGTTATGGTTATGTAGTACTATTTTGAAAGAAACAGTTGTAAAAATTTGACAAGTTATCCAGAATGCATGAAATAATGGTTTTAAAATATGTTTTTTGAGTTTTATAATAACAAACTAACAAGAAACAATAGAAACTTGACAACATCACCCTACAATGCTTCACAGCCTTGCAAAGGAAAAATGGTCCCACGCAAACTAAAAACTTACAAAAACGCTCATCCATCAACGCGGCGGGACTTTAGCGTTTTCCTAGTTAGTAGCACTTGACCAACATTTAAATGATATGTCAGTCAGTTACGTCAGTCAGTTACCAATAATGTCAGTCAGTTACCATGCAAAAATTTATTGATTACAGTTAAAAAGTCAAACCAAGAATACATTAGGCCTATAAAAGATCATATTAAAACTAAAAGAAATCTGAGTATCAAGTTTGGGAAAACTAATTTTGGGTCCTCCTAACCTACTTTTGTAATTTTGTGGTCTGACAGACATGCTTTGCAGGCCATTTATAACATTGAAAGATAAGTAGGGCCTAATTTTAACATATTGTATTTTATCCTTTGAATTTATTAAAATAATTCTAGGTACATAAATGATGTTTTTATTCAGTTTCAGTCAGATTTTGAGCTAAACCCATTTTACTTTGGGATGATTTTCTCTTAGTAGGGGCCTAACTAAGTAAAACGCAAGTTGCGTAAACGCGCACATGTTCGTAAGTGCACAAATAATCAACAGTTTTTTTTTTATCTTAAAACTCCATACAGATTTGGAATGTACAAACCCCCAGCTTTCAAATGGTACCAAATTTGACCTATTTGTGGTAATTTGAAAAAATGTTATGTAGGTTGACATTTCCATGGAATTGCCCTAGTCAAGTCCTGCTTCAGGTCCGTTACATCCCTAATATTCCTTATGATTCTGTATATTACACAGTCGTCTGCAAATAGTCTTACCTTGGCCCCCATCCTGTCCAGCAATGTCCATTTATATATATTTGCAACAGTAAGGCCCCTGTACACTCCCCTTTGCGTACTCCGGACTGTCACTTCCACTTCATTCGATAGATCCTCCCCTACCTTGACCCTTTGTCTCCTATCCGTAGAATTCCCCTTAACCCATCTGTTCAACCCAATTGTCATCTATTACTCCCTCCCAGCTTTTTCCCTATGAGTTTGTCATGGGGAACCTTTGTCGAATATTGCCTTTTCAAAATCATGAAACCGCATCCCATTTTCCCCCTGAAGTTCCCCTTGAAGTTTTCTGTTATTTATACGACGACGCATGAAAAGGAAGTAAACTTCATTATGACAGGCCACTGAAACATAACTAACCAATCAAATATTGGATTTCTTATTACGCATACAACCAAATACAATTTCTCTCGAGACTAAACCCCAAAGTTATGTGAAACGCGGCCCCAAAGTTACCGGTCAATGTTTAAATAGTAGCCAATGTTTTTTTCCCGTCCTTGTTTCTGGGCTGTTGTAGTGTCCTTTAGGCCTAGCCGCCTAGGCATAGCCTAGTTCAAGATCCATTCACTTTATAAAACTTAGGCCTAAATGAAATTAGGCCTACCTAGTTTTCCCCAATAGGCCTAGGGCCGTACCCTGTTCGGAGACGACGTGACTATGGGGAGGGCGGAGGCCCATCACACGTTCAATGGTGCATTGAATGAAGATGTCCTTGGTTATAGCTTATTGCAGACTTTGATATTTTTATTACTATGCCGCGCCAGCTAGACCAAGCGCCTTCCATACCAATTCTCGCCAGGAACAAATCCGCCTTGACTTACGTGATAGGCTATAGCTTACCTAGGCCTACCCTTCAAGCGGCTTTGTGATTGTTTGCCTTATCTAGGCTACTACCGGTAGGCCTACCAGCATAGGCCTAGGTTGTTTAGGTCCTATTATATTATAAACTCTGCAACTGGCTTGTATTTAGACTGGTTCCGTACGGGCAAAATAGCAAGTCAACTGGTGGCTCAATGGGTTTATAGGGGCTTATAAAGGCATGAATAGGATTGGGGCGCTATTTTTCTTCTAAAGTGGTTATTATCTAGGGATTTGTATTCATTACGTTTTACCTAATACACAACCTTTACAATTGTCAAGAGATGGCGCGAGTGGGTTACCGCGCGAAACAAACCATAACATAACATAATTTCTTAACGGTTACAAAATGGGCCCCTTCCGCCCGGTGGCAACCACCCTCACTTCCCCCAACCTAATTACTGTCCCCCATAAAAAAAATGATCTAAATTCCCTTAAAGACCCACTACCTACAATATCCCCGACAAGTCATTCCATTCCCTAACAGTCTTTCCATGAAACCATACCGACCCAGATTCCGTTCTTACTTCTTGACGCTGGAACTTCCATGAATGATCCCGCCCTGTCCCCTGTAAACAAGCCCTCCTGTAGCTTATTGTGGGATTTGTCCCCCCACCCCTACTTCCCCTACCGCCCTTAGCATATTGCACAGCCTAAACCTCCATTCTTCTTCCCTCTAATGACGCCCCACCCCAACTCTGCCTTTAACATTGCAGTGACACTGTCATATACCTCTCTACATTTCCCTTATCAATCCTCTTCCCAATGCCACTGCCTAACATTTTCCCGTAACCCTTCTTGCCGCACTACGTTTGACTTTCTCTACCTCCAAACCTCACCCGCCACTTGTATACGGATAACAAATATTTCTGCTACGATGAGGTCGCTCAGCTGGCGCACCGGGGGCGCCCGTATGCGAGGGTGCCCCGTCAACATGGCTAATTTGTACACTTTTACATTATTTTGATCTAGTGACATTTTGGAATGCCATTTAACATAGTTCTCACAACTGAATACATTAATGTGTGTAGCCTACTAATTGGTGCCTAGTTAACAATCTGTCGGTGTTGAATGAATATGCATACGATGTCCATACTTGCTGTGAAATGTGCCTATATTCACAACGCTGAAAATCAACTTTATCTTGAACACAATATCGTAAAACAACTGGTTACTTTTACATTCGATTCAACTAAGTAATTCTACTCACAATATAGAAAAAATCGACAAGGGATCGAAATAGTCCAGTTTGGCATACAAAACGTCGGACAGTAGGCCGTAATAGGCATTCTTAGCACTTCCCTAATTATTTTGCAAATAAACTTTTACAGAATGAAACTAAGGTGATTAGTGAACACACTACCAAACATTTGTTTTATTTTAAATCTTTTGAACAATAAATAATGCGTAAAATAAATATACATTTCAATAATCAAAGTATGAATATACAAATTGAAAACAAGTGTTGTCAAGTGGATATGAAACACTACATTTTAACCCAAGTTAATAATCAAATACACAAATAAACGCTTATAAATAAATATTACTGAGTAATAAATGGAAATAATGAAGTGCACATATATTTCCAAGACAAGTGACATACCTAATAATTATTATTATGGCCAGACATCGTCCAAAATAATGGTAATTATTAATTACCATTATTAAACACCATTGAGCCTGTTGTGATCATTCATTGGGAGTACTAAGAACTTCATACTAAATTGACAAGTTTATAGTTGTTTGTGCAACATATGAAAATAAAATTCGAAAGTAATAATAAAAAATGTTTTTCTACTACACTTGGTCTCCTAATCGTAAGCAATTTTTAATAAGTATCTTTCTCTGCATTTTTTTTTGTATTGGTAGTAACTAAATAAGAGTTTCGTCTACACGTATTGTAAAACATCTTATATTACGTTACGTAGGAATTAAAATGTCCCACTGCCAGGGACAACTTGTCTGTCTTTCTGTTTTCTCCTACGTAGGCCCTATACATGGTCGTGGGTATTTTTGGAGAATGTATACAAAGGCTATTCAAATGTGACTGATCCAGCATTCACTTTTACTGAGTACCTTAGGTAAAAACATTCCACATTGAAGATTTCTGATGGTGGGAATCACTCATCGACCTTTCAAATATGTGTCTCACTGAACGGAATGGGATGTTATAACCACCCCTATCGATATTGCAAATTACTGAACCCTTTAATAAACCAATTGAATACATCTTTCAGCGATTACTGAGTTTATAGTTTTATCATCGTGGAAATAAAGCAGACTAGCTATACATATTATCTATTCTATACTGAAAAAGTACATTATTTTGTTATTCTGATTACAATCCATACCAACAATTTATTGTTTTCTGTTTCTATAAAATCAAAATACGTATGTTTGTTTATAACCTTGAAGGCCTAAACCACTATTATTACACCGTCATGCTAGAAATAATTAAAGTAAATGCCATCTTCGGAATTTTTACTTAGAATCCGGCCTGTATTCCTCACAAAACTTTGAGAACCTAGTCTTACCTTTATTTATTGCATGTTCATCTTCTTTGGTTAATTTGTGCATCTACAATGGTTGGCTTAGTGGATTTACCTTATCTGCACCTTCAGACACAACATTCATTCACTATTCGACATTATTTTGACGAAAACTTTCGCCGCGCCGTGTAGTTTTAAAACGCAAGCGCCCACACCCACCTCCGGAGGCGACCTCATCTGAGCGTGTTCGCCCGTTTCTTCTTCTTCTTCTCCGCTTGGCGCGTGTTGTTTTTCTTTTTAAAGCGAATTACTACAACTTGATTGAAACATTGTAAGGGCCTATTTATGATTTTATTTTATTATTACCATTGGCCTACCTACTTTTGATATTAAGCCTATTTGTCCTAACACTCAATAAAAATGAAGTAAAATACAAAATATAGCCTATCATATAGGCCAGGTAAATTAGGTAGGGCCTACACTAGGTAATAGGCCTAGACAGTAAAACCCGGAATGCTAATGGATTGTTTTTAAAAGGGTTGAAGTATAAAATAAAGCAAACAATAGATGAATTGTTTTATAACATAAAGTAATTTCTGTTGCAACCCGGCACTACCACCAAAAACAGAAACAAAAATTTAACCCTGCATCACTCATAAGTTTGTATTTATTATTATTATTATTATTATTATTATTATTATTATTATTATTATTATTATTATCATTATTATTGTTTATTCTTGTTTAAATTTACAACAAGAAACGACGTCCGACGCTAAGTCAAATATACTTTGCTAAAACCTCAAATCTGTGGAAATCTCGTGCCGCAAAGAGGCCTTGATGAAGCACGTGAACCCTAACTAATTTAGCACACGCCAGTAGGTCCCTACCTACTCGGGTGGGTATTATAGGTCATACCTATTGAAAATATTAAATTTCCTTAGAACCTACCCAGTTCATACATTAAAAAAAACTCACTTTAATTTGTTTTGACGATATCTTGTAATTACCGGTATTAAAAGATAAACTTCAAATTTTGTGTACCATTTGATAGGTATTTAATTTTTTTATTTTTATTTTTACTAGGTCTAACACGCAACCAAACTTTATATTTTGTCTGCTAAACTAAGAACCCGAGTAACATGTAGTTTGTAAATAAAACATCAAAGATAGAGTAACTTGAGAATGCATAAAAGAAAAAGGAGGTATGAACGGTAAGTTTGAATCGCTACTGAGAAACATAGGAATTGTAATCACTGGGGTAATGTATACCCCAACGCGAGTAAGCAGGGTTGTCTTTTTAAAAAAACTGATCTTGCAGGTTTTTTATCGGTGTTTGGGCAAATTTTAATTGTGTTACAACTTACAATTAGTATTTGTTTATTAGGGCACAAGGATTCGTAGGCAATACTAACTAAAAACTAGGCCCTAAACAAAATTTTTTCTGTTTGTGGGAAGGGGGAGTATGAGCTATGCCGGGCCGCCGGCTTTAGACCGGCTTTTGGGGAGAACACTGCATATATGAAGAATTATCACGTATTACCCTTGTTATAGCTATTAGGGAATAACAATACTCACCCAGAAACTACAGCGCGATCTCTGGCATTCCTCAGACCAACCCTGATGGCGACTCAACCAAGACAAAGACACAAACGACATGAGAAACCCCCGTTCTACTGTCTCCCTGCCTATCTGCCCTCCTCACATTCCCTGGGCTAGAGTGGTGCCTTTGTGTAGGTAATAACTATCCTTTCAAGGAGATGCATTATGACCTTTTTACAGTTATGAATGTATTCCTACTAGGAAAACGCTTAAGTCCCGCCGCGTTGTTGGATGAGCGTAATTGGTGCATTGAGCTGCCATGTGTTATGTGAATTTTCGTTCTGTGAAAAAATCTTACTAAGTTGATGATTTGTTTTTTAAATAATTAAAATAAAATAAAATAAACTTTAATTTGTAATTTTTTTATTAATCGTAATTTAAAAAAATGAAAAAAATCGTAAAATTTCGATTTCCATAAGTAAATTATTTGCTTGTGCTCAAATTTTACACAATATATGAATTCATAAATTAAGGTTCTGTGAAAAAATTCCTTCAATCGGATAAAGATGTAGGTGTTATTTGTCCAAGAAATTGTTTTTAAAAAAGAAAAACCCCGTAAAAATTGCGATTTTTTATGATAACTAATTATTTGATTGCGCTTAAATTTTCCACGAATATATAAATTCATAAAATAAAGGGTTTCTGTGAAAAATCATTACAATCGGAACAAAGCGTGTAGGTATTATAAATCGCAGAAAATTTTTTAAAAATCGAAAAAAATCGAAATTGGCGATTTTTATGGGAATGTTTTTTTTCGATTGTGCCTCAAAACGTGGCAGTTTGGGTCTAAGTTTCAGAGATTTCGAAAGGTCTCAATAAATTTCATCGCAATCGGAGTAATCGGTTTAGCCGGAATCGTGCTAACAAACAGACAAAAATACAAAAAAAAACAGAAAAAAAAAAAAGAAAAAAAAACATTCCGGATTTTTTTCTCCAGTGTAGTGAAATGGAATCTTCGCTTCGCTCGCTACGCTCATCCAATAAGTTACGTGGCCTTGTATTAAATAATCCACATTATCCTATAATAGTCCAGCCAAGGCTTTTGTAGGCATAGATAGGCCTATCTAGTTACAGCCTAGCCCTACCATATTTTTGGATGAGCGTAGCGAGCGAAGCGAAGAGAGTCCATTTCACTACACTGGAAAAAAAAATCCTGAATGTTTTTTCTTTTCTGTTTGTATTATTTGTGTTTTGTTAACACGATTTCCGGCTAAACCGATACTACCGATTGCTATGAATTTTAATGGAAGGCCTTCGAAATCTCTGAACTTAGAACTGCCACGTTTTTGAGCTCAATCGAAAAATTATTCTCATAAAATCGCAATTTTTACAATTTTTTTCGATAAAAACAAAATCAACTTATTACAACTACATGCTTAATCCAATTTTAAAAAACGATTTTTTTTACAGAACCTTAATTTCGTGAATTAAGATATTGCTTGTAAAATTTGAGCACAATAGAAAAATTATTTCTCATGAAAATCGAATTTTAACAGTTTTTTTCTTTTTTAAAACAATTCTTTAAATTATAACCCTACATGCTTTATCCTATTGTAATGTTTTTTTTACGGAACCTTAATTTTATAAATTAATATATTCGTGTAAAAATTTGAACACAATCGAATAATTATTTCTTATGAAAATTGAAGTTTTACACGATTTTTTTTTATTTTTTTTAAATTCGATTAATAAAATAAAATAAAAAAATAAAGTAATTTGTAATTTAATTATTAGGCCTACTTTAAAAAAATATTCGACCAAGTAATAGGCCTAATTTTTCACAAAACAGTAAAATCCGCATAACATCATGGCAGCTCAATGCACCCAATACGATCATCCAACAACGCGGCGGGACTTAAGCGTTTTCCCTATAATATTTTCATGAACCACCCATAATCCTCTAGATCTAAGCCATTAGGTTGACCTTAACTTTTCTTGTGTTTTTTTCAATTTTAAACAAAAAAACAGTCCCCCCCCCCCCCGGTTTTTTTTGGGCCCAAAGCAGTTTCTGGAAACTGAACGTCCGCCGGTTCCGGGGGGGGGGCACTCCCTATGCCGATGTTTGTCCAAGGCTGAAGTCGGTTGATCAGTATTATTATGGAGGTGAAGAAACAAAAAACCACCTATAGGGCCTAGGTAGGGTTGCCAGACTTTCTCGATCGTAGGTGTTTGTGTCCGATACGTTATGTGTGGCGGCTTGTGTTGATGGTATGATGAGACATAGTCTGTCACGTGGTTTATATGTTTTATAGTTTGTCTACGCGGATCTCCTTGGGGTGGTGCAGAGGCAGACAACGCAGCACAAGAAGAAACGAGGGATCAGTCCAACAACGGACAGCTGGAGCCTGGAGTATGAACGGTAAGTCGTGCTGTGCACTACCACTATCAATGAACAGTTTACTTAGATCTCCAGGTAGGCCATAAACAGACTTTCCATTTAAAAATAGGCCTCCTCTAGTACTAGGCCTATAGGGACTATATTTTTTCAACCCAGACAAAATTCTGGTACTATCTGAAAATTTACACATCAAGCTCCACAGTTGACCAATAATTGGTGTGCTCGTTTGGTCTGTGGTTAGCTATCGCTTCCAACGCAGAAGGTCCGGGGTTCGATTCCGTTAAAGTCAGAAGTTTTTTACTCGATTTTGGACTAAGTCATCAGTTCTTGTCTTAGGAGTTTGTAAACGGTGACTTTGGAGCCGTCCTAGCCAACGAAGCACATATATAAATTCAAGAGTTGGTCTGAATCGACCTGTTTGATTCTGGCGTTGATCCGCGAGTGTTCGCACCTGTCCATACCACTGACTGCTATATTTTCCTATTCAAATATCGATCTTTGGTTGGTTATCGCTCACGTAATCGTCGTCGATTGCTTCTGGGCACTACACTTTGGCGTAGTCGCTTTGGTTTTAATGTCCCCCACTGAAAATCAGTTATATAACTGAGTGGTTAGACTCTAAACACAATTTATTTTTTATTTAGTTGAACAATAACAGAAAAGTCCCTGAAAGCTCCGCCGCGTGCGTACTGGAATATTTTGACACAGGGGCGTAAGTGACAAAAATGTTTATTATTATTTTCCAATTTCTTGCACAAATGTTTCTTATTATGTGCATTTAATTATTTTTACAATGGTTAGGTTATCTTCTAAAAGCTTTGAACCCCCCCCACCCCCCCCCCCCCCCCCCCCCCCCCCCCCCCCCCCCCCCCACCCCCACCCCCCCCCCCCCCCCCCCCTCCCCCCCCCCCCCCCCCCCCCCCCCCCCCCCCCCCCCCCCCCCCCCCCCCCCCCCCCCCCCCCCCCCCCCCCCCCCCCCCCCCCCCACCCCCCCCCCCACCCCCCCACCCCCCCCCCCCCCCCCCACCCCCCCCCCCCCCCCCCCCCCCCCCCCCCCCCCCCCCCCACCCCCCCCCCCCCCCCCCCCCGCCCCCCCACAAAATCCGTCCTCTAATGCACCAATTACGCTCATCCAACAACGCGGCGGGACTTAAGCGTTTTCCTAGTATATTTCATGAACCACCCATAATCCTCTAGATCTAAGCCATTAGGGTTGACTTAACTTCTTGTGTTTTCAATTTACAGTCGTGCCCAAAGCAGTTTCTGGAAAACTGAACGTCCGCCTGGTTCCGCACTCCCATGCCGATGTTGGTCAAGGCTGAAGTCGGTTGATCAGTATTATTATGGAGGTAAGAAAAACCACCTATAGGGCCTAGGTAGGGTTGCCAGACGTCCCGATCGTAGGTGTTGTGTCCGATACGTTATGTGTGGCGGCTTGTGTTGATGGTATGATGAGACATAGTCTGTCACGTGGTTTATATGTTTATAGTTTGTCTACGAGGATCTCCTTGGGAGTGGTGGCAGAGGCAGACAACGCACACAAGAAGAAACGAGGGGATCAGTCAACAACGGACAGCTGGAGCCTGGAGTATGAACGGTAAGGCTGCTGTGCACTACCACTATCAATGAACAGTTTACTTAGATCTCAGGTAGGCCAATAAACAGACTTCCTAATTTAAAAAATAGGCTACCTCTAGTACCTAGGCCTATAGGGACTAATAGGTTTCAACCCAGACAAAATTCGGTACTAGCTGAAAATTTACACACAAGCTCGCACAGTTGACCATAATTGTGTGCTCGTTGGTCTTGTGGTTAGCGTATCTGCTTCCAACGCAGAAGGTCCAGGGTTCGATTCCCGTTAAAGTCAGAAGTTTTTTAACTTCTGATTTGGACTTAAGTCCATCAGTTCTTGTCTTAGGAGTTTGTAAACGGTGACTTTGGAGCCGTCCTAGCAACGAAGCACATAATAAATTCAGAGTTGTTCTGAATCGACCTTGTTGATTCTGGCGTTGATCCGCGGGTGTTCGCACTGTCCATACCACTGATGCTATATTTCCTATTAAAAAATATCGATCTTTGGTTGGTTATCGCTCACTCGTCGATTGCGTCGGGGCCTACAGGGTTGGCTTAGTCGCTTTGGTTTAATGTCCCCCACTGAAAATCAGTTATATAACTGAGTGGGTAGACTCTAAACACAATTTATTTATTTATTTAAGTTGAACAATAACAGAAAAGTCCCTGAAGCTCCGCCGCGTGCGTCTTGAGATATTGTGACAAAAGGGCGTAAGTGACAAAAATGTGTTATTATTATTTTCAATTTCTGCACAAATGTTTCATTATTATGTGCATTTTTAATTATTTTTACAATGGTTAGGTTATCTTCTAAAAGCTTTGACCCGTGCGTTGATATATGGCGGCAAAAGAGCTTAAGTGACAAAAATATTAAATTTTCCATTTCAATACACTTCTTGACATTCATTGAGTATTGATTTGCCAGAAAAGAAAAATATTTCCTAAGACTCTTTGACCTGTGAGCAATTGAGTGGCAAAGGGCGTACAGTAAGCTACAATATGTCATTTTCAATTTCATGGTACATATTTCTTTACATTCATAGGCCTATGTAAGTAATCGTACGACACTAGTAAAAATCTCGCCTTAGCTTTGACCCGTCTTGAGTCTTGAAAAAGGTGGCAATAGGCTAAGTAGCCTACTTGACAAAATATGTAGCTCATGTAGCCTAATACATATTCCAATTCCGATGACTGTTTTTTGTGTGTTTGTATTGAGAAGTTTTGTATTAACAATAAATGCTTTCCTAAGCCATACTGTGGGAGACTTGAGATCTAGTGTCAAGAGGCTTAAGCATTTTAAACATGTATATTAATTCAACGCGGCTTCGATAGTGATCTGGATCACGAGAACTCCGTGTATTTTGCGGTACTACCTGCCGTAGCTTGCCTTATCATTTAAGTTTTTCCCATATCCATTACTGAATCTGAACTTTAAGATATAGGGCCTACTTTACCAGATTATGCAACAATTATTTTGCTCTATATTTTTTAGCTTCAAATCGTACTGCGACTCAGGATTCAACACAATAAACTTGTTAACGTCAAAACAGAGTAATTGTCGATTTTTACATTATTCACAGAGAATTATAGGAATAATTCCTTTCTTCCATGATGCTGTTTAGAGTCATTACGATATTTAATCTGATTCATTTCATTTTATTCAAAATATTTGCTTGTACCATTTGCCAGATTATCAGCCGGTAAGGCCGGTAGGCCTAAGTGCAACAGATTGAAGATTTAAAAGTAATCACGCCCCAGTTACCCTGGTTGTACTGAAAACGTTATACCATGGGAACCGACAGTGAAGCGTAAAGATAGAGTGCAGTTCCTTTCTTCAATGACAAAGAAAACTGGGATAACTGCTTGGGTTGATAGTGCCTGAGGCTGGTTTAGTGTTGGGTGGGGAAAGATTGATAGGAGGCTAGGAGTCAACAGCTTACCTTGAAAGAGTTCCGCAGCTGTGTAGAGTTGAAGGTCACATAGTTATACACAAATACCATTACGACGAAACGTTTCGGCTTGAACAGCCTTGTTCACCCATCGGAGTTGAGAGAGTAACAGTTACAAAACAAAAAAACGGTCGGTTAGATTTTTGTATTTACTATAAATAGAAAAATGATTTTAAATTAAGTAGGTAGGTACTTTTGAAACATGGCCAGTTCCAAATACTTGTAAAGATTGCAAGGTTTACTCAATCTCCCAGCAAAATGTTGGTGAACCTTGAGTGTGCAAGATTCGGTATGCCGTGACCTTGACCGTGACCGCTTGACGAATATGATTCGATAAAATTGACTTCTTCAAGAAGTAAACCATTGTCATTAAATTAAATTTAAATCTTACACATTTTCAGCCTATTCTTCAATTTGTTATCTCTTGTAGGTTTAAGTCATAACAGATTTTGCTAGCAGTTCTCAGTACACTGGTCACAGATGTCTAAAATTTCAGCTCAATCCGTTTGGCCGTTCGGTCGTTAGGCATCGAACAAACATTTTACACATACAAACATTCTCACGAGTGACCTGTGAGCTGAGCGGCCTGCGTTGTAAGACTCATTCGCTGCGCTCTCTCGTCCAACTAGGAATGCATCTGGTCTTCCATTCTCTTGGAATGGCATCTTTTCATATTATATTGGTTTTAGGACCATTTGTTTCCTCCCTTTCCTCTTCTAAGCTACTAGCTTAGGGCCGGTTAGGGGGAGCCCCCCCCCCCCTCGTTTAGCAGGATACATTCCAAGGTATGTCAAGATATCGGCAAGACGACTACAATGTAAGTTCTTGTGTATTCTTGTCAAGTTCTTGACAAGGCGGCCTATTTGATTCACTTGCAAACTTGAAAATGTTTGAAACACTTATATTGTTGATTTAGCCTAAATCAGGGTTGCCGTTTTTACGGATTTATCCGTTTTAACGGATTTGAGGGTGCAAAACGGATACACGGATTTTTAGTCCAATTTACGGATTAAAAAAAAAAAAAAAAAAAAAAAAAAAAAATTTTTACGTTTACGCCGTTTTTAACTAGGGCTGGTCAAAAAATCTATATTTCATGCGATATTGATAAGTGGAATCTTTCGATGTATAAATATCAAATTTACACCAAAATGTAAAATTTCGGAATTTTGGTTGAGGTGCGGGTAGGAGTCTAAATTTAATTAACCTGGCTGTCCATATGGTGGAGGTGCCGGGTCATAAAATGCGGTTGTGAGATCGTAAATATAGGCATTTATGGTGATACCTTATCATTCTATCAACCCTATTTGGCCTCGAATCATTTTTTTCCCCGTTTGATTCGTGGCCTACAGGTTGGCTTGGTCGCTTTGATTTACTGTGTCCCACTGAAAATCAGTTACCGTATATAACTGAGTGGGTAGACTCTTTATACATTTTTTAAAAATTTATTTATTAAAAATAGGCCTACCTACTCTATAAAAAAAATTATATATTCAATTTTTTTATAACAATTACATTATGATATATCAATATTGTATTGAAATTGGTACATTTAGGCATTTTAAGGATTTTTAAGGATTTGGGTGTTTCATTTAAGGATTTCTAAGGATTTTGATCTGCTCAAACAGGATTTTATTTTTTCTTGGTGGCAACCCTGGCCTAAATCATTAAAAATCTATTTTAAATTTTAACCAAAATAAATCCAAAAATATCATTTAAATAAATCAACTATTTTATCAAAAATAGACTAGTCCTACTGATTTGTTGTTTTTTTAATACACATTTTTAAAATCATAAATCACACCCTGATGGCATTACTAATAAGTAATAACGGCCCATCCATAATTCATAGCTGGGACAAAACACGGGTAACAGACGTACCTTCGGACAACATTTTTGTATTAACAAACCCAATTATATTGTTATCCATTCATTAAAAAGACATTGTAAGTATGTGGATGAATAGGAATAAGATGAGCTTTCTCATGGTATAAACATTTTTACTGTACGATATCAACTTTTCTCGTGACAGGGATCGCAACAAGCGGTAACAGACGTACTTTTAATGGACGCGTGTTTTTACAGTATGTTAGAAATGATTAAAACTCTGTGATTATTGCATGCAAAATAAAAAACCTTCTCATACAAAATAGCTACAAGATAGTACTTAATCAGATTCACAAGTCACTTCATGTGTATTTTTAAGTATGTTGCCTACTATGCAAGAAGTAGGCTGGTAACAGACGTACCAAGTATGGTAACAGACGTACCTTGTCTGAATTAAAACTGGTATTTTATACTAAATATCATAGATCATGCTTCTTTTTGTGGTTACAGTTAATCAAATCTTCAAATATAATTTCTCTGTTCATTATTGGTCAGTTACATCCAGATATTCTTTTTTGACAACTGTTTAGACATTACCGGTAGGCCTACGTTAGAAATTGGTAAATGTATGTGATTGCTGAATGAATACAACAGAACAAACTTTCTCATGAATACAAAATAGGTACAAGATAGAGGACTACCTCATACTTATATACTAATCACTTCATTTCATATGAATTTATGAGGATATTGTCTGGCGGTAACAGACGTACCTTGTAGGAATAAAAATTGCATTTTTTAATACATTTCCTTTGCTACCTGGTCAAACCATAACATAAATTTATTCTGCTCCATTACGTTGATCAGTTAACATCCCTAGATATGAAACATCAAACTTTGTTACCATCATTCAGTAAAATTGAATTTCGAAAGCAGTACAGCAATGACTTCTGTTATCCATCACGGGAGGGGGAGAATTTCTACAATGGTGTCAATATCCGTGTATGAAACTGGCTCCTCAACTGTAAATATGTAGGCCTACTATGATTATGGTATATGATTCTCAAGTAAATTGTAATTCACCTCAACTCTAGCTTCCAAATAATCTGTAAAATTTTGGCTACCAACAGTTGTGTAGGTACCACCGTACAAGTTATTTTATGATAATTTGACAGTTACAAAGGCACAAATCTAATTATTGGTGCATCACTGATATTTAAATATCTACCAGGTGTTAAGATTCTTCTAGTGCAACATCTTGACCAACTTCACTTCAATTCCAGTGGAATAATCTTTGATATTGGGATACCCTTTAATTAGAAAATTTGAAATACGGTAATTAATAATGTACCATACACTGTAGGCCTACCTAAAACATGCTGATGGAAGCAATTTTTTACAAGAAAGCTTTCGACCTATCACTCCAGTGGTATTTTTACAAACTTTTATGGACAAAGAATTTAAACAATAATATCGGATATGAGAAATAACAGTGGTAACAGACGTACCATGGTACGTCTGTTACCGTTCAAAGTACGTCTGTTACCACAATTTATCAACTAATCATAAAGTTAGACAATTGAAAAAATTACTTCAAATTCACATCCATAATCTAACTTATAAAACAAATTTTTGAAGTTATTGAACTGTTGAGTCACTCAGAACAAGAACTTTAGGAACTTTTAGTAACAGACGTACCAATCCAATTTTCAAAAAAGATACAGACCTGCCATATTTTAATAGCATATGATGGGATATATAGTATGCTGATAATAAGTTTGTGCATATTATGTAGAACCAAATTAGGAATGCATTTTGCAGCAATCTAATTTTCTTTAATCACTTTCCTTGGCTTTCAATTGCTATTGTAAAATGTAGAAAAAAAAATTAACAGAACATCATTGCACTTCTTGTGTCATATTATAAAACATATAAATGCCATTCCATTGAACTTTGGCGATTCTGAAAGAATAAGCTGTAAGCTTTAATTTGATGTATGACACATGTATGTAGCTTTAAATTTATATTTTGGCTATGAGGTTGATGAAATCATGTTTTTGCCCAGCTGATGCCTAGCTGATGTTAGTGTTTATTTTTGTTTCAGATACAGCAGAAAGTCCTTCTTGGTCTGTTTTTTAATTGAATAGGCCTAATAACATATTGAAGTTAAATCAGCTATTACAGTTGTTATGGCTACAGCCTTAATAACTAATGTTTCATTATGTGTTTGACTTTGATAGAACGTAGGATAGATTCAGTTTTGTATAAAGTAGGGCTCTAATTAGATGATGATGCATCTTTTGTCATTAATATATATTGTGACCGTGAAGTACGGTACTGGAAGATCGTTAAAAGACTCAGTTATACAAAAGTGATCAAGAATTTTGTGGCAGAAAGAGACTGATATTGATTTTCTGAACCACTTCAATTGAATATTTTTATTTCTTGTTTAGCTTGTCATATATCCGTGTGCTTGTGTTTGTAAATGTTTGTGTGTGCCCGGAAGACCTGCCATCAAGCTCAGTACGCAGCAACACAGACTTTATTTCGCCGTCACCCATGTGGACTTCTGCACCCTTTGCCTATTCAGCCACCCAGTCTTACAAATGGTGAGTAGGCTGCACTCCATGAATTTTTGTTAAGGGCTACCAAACCTCCATTGGACTTATGTT
>JAMZAV010019711.1:0-10510 GCA_024449915.1 Sweltsa coloradensis
GATTTCAATTTTTCCAGTTTGACAGTTATTTGTTAATTTGCTGTTTTCGTCAGTTTGATATTGTTATATTGTCAGTTTTCAATAACAAATTTTTTCATTTTGCTTGTTTTAGTCATTTTCAAATTGTCAGTTTTTCATTTTCACAGTTTCATTTTGTCAATTTGCTAGTTTTCGTCAGTTTGATTTTGTAAGAATGTCAGATTGTCAATTGCATTTTGTCAGGAAGTTAGTTTAAGTCAATTTCATATAGTGAGTTTGTCATTTTGTCACATTTTCATTTTCACAGTTTGACAGTTTCATTTTGTTAATTTGCAGGTTTTCGACTGTTGATTTTGTAATATCGTCAGTTTGTCAATACCATTTTGTCAGTGTTGCTTGTTTGAAGTCATTTTTAATTGTCAGTTTTCATTTTCACAGGTTTTACTTTTGTCGTAATTGTCTAATTGTTGAATTGGGGCTTTTTTAGGTTTTCGTCAGTTTGATTACTGTAAAGAAGTCAGATTGTCATTGCATTTTACGTCAGGGTTGTTAGTTTAAAGTCATTTTCATATGTAAGTTTTTATTTTGTCAGTTTTTCATTTTCACAGTTTGACAGTTTCATTTTGTTAAATTTGCTTTTTAGAGTTTCGTCAGTTTGATATTGTAATATTGTCAGTTTGCCAATAAAATCTTATCTGTTTGCTATTTTAGTTATTTTCAAATTGTCAGATTTTTATATTCACAGTTTGACAGTTACATTTTGTCAATTGGCTAGTTTTCGTCAGGTTTGATTTTGTAAGAATGTCAGATTGTCAATTGCACTTTGTCAGGTGTTAGTTTTAGTCATTTTCACATTGTAAGTTGTGTTAATTTTTTCAGTTTTTCATTTTCACAGTTTTTTGACAGTTTAATTCATTGTTAATTTGCTTGGTTTTCGTCAGTTTGATATTTGTAAATATGTTAGTTTGTTAGTTTTCGTCAGTTTGATATTGTAATATTGTCACTTTTTTCAATAACCATTTTGTCAGTGTGCTTGTTTTAGTCATTTTCAAATTGTCAGTTTTTCATTTTCACAGTTGATTTTGTCCAATTTGCTAGTTTACGTCAATTTGATACTGTAAGAATGTCAGATTGTCAATTGCCATTTGTAGGTTGTTAGTGTAGTCATTTTCACATTGAAGTTTGTAATTTTTTCCGTTTTTCATTTCACAGTTCGACAGTTTAATTTGTTAATTTGCTTGGTTTTCGTCAGTTTGATATTGTATATTGGTTAGTTTCGTCAGTTTGATATTGTAATATTGTCACCTTTGTCAATAACATTTTTGTCAGGTTGTTTGTTTTAGTCATTTTCAAATTGTAAGTTTTCAGGTTTCACAGTTTGATTTGTCAATTTGCTAGTTTACGTGAGTTTGATACTGTATAGAATGTCAGATTGTCAATTGCATTTTGTCAGGTTGTTAGTTTTAGTCATTTAATATTGTAATTTTGTCATTTTTGGACAGATTTATTTCCTCAGTTTGACAGTTTCATTTTTTCATTTGCTGTTTTCGTCAGTTTTGATATTGTACTATTGTCAGTTTGTCAATAACATTTTGTCATTTTGCTTGTTTTTAGTCATTTTTCAAATTGTCGTTTTTTTCATTTTTCACCAGTTTCGTTTTGGTCAATTTGCCTAGTTTTCGTCAGGTTGATTTTTTAAGAATGTCAGATTGTCAATTGCCTTTATGTCAGCTTACTTTTAGTCATTTTCATATGTAAGTTTGTAATTTTGTCTAGTAATTTACATATCACAGTTTGACTGTTTCAATTTTGTTAATTAGCTAGGTTTCGTCAGTTTGATTTTGTAAGAATGTCAGATTGCAATGAGCATTTTGTCATGTTGTTAGTTTTAGTCATTTTCATATTGTAATTTGTTATTTTTTCAGTTTTTAATTTTCACAGTTTGACAGTTTCATTTTGTTAATTTGCTAGGGTTTGTCAGTTTTGATATGTAATATTGTCAGTTTGCCAATAAAATCTTATCTGTTTGCTTTATGTTAGTTATTTCAAAATTGTCAGTTTTTAATATTCACAGTTTGACTGTTTCATTTTGTTAATTTGCTAGTTTTCGTCAGTTTGATTTTGTAAGAATGTCAGATTGTCAATGCATTTGGTCAGGTTGTGAGGTTTTAGTCATTTCACATATGTAAGTTGTATTTTTCAGTTTATTCATATTCACAGTTTGGACAGTTTCATTTTGTTAATTTGCTAGGTTTTCGTCAGTTTGATATTGTAATATGTTAAGTTGTTTTTTCGTCAGGTTGATATTATAATATTTGTAACTTTGTCAATAACATTTTGTCAGTTTGCCTTGTTTTAGTCATTTCCAAATTGGCAGTTTTTCATTTTCACAGATGGATTTTGTCATTTGCTAGTTTACGTCCAGGTTGATACTGTAAGAATGTCAGATTGTCAATTGCATGTTTTGTTAGGTTGTTAGTTTAAAGTCAATTTATATGTGTAAGTTGCTATTTTGTCAGTTTTTCATTTTCACAGTTTTTACAGTTTTATTTTTGTTAATTTGCTAGGTTTTCGCAGTTTTGATATTTTTAATATTGTCCAGTTTTGTCAATAACATTTTGGTCCGTTTGCTTGTTTTAGTCATATTTCGAATTGTAACTTTTCATTTTCACAGTTCATTTTGTCAATTTGCTACGTTTTTCGGTCAGTTTGATTTTGTAAGAATGTCAGAATGCAATTGAATTTTGTCAGGTGTTAGTTTTATTCATTTTCACATTGTAAGTTTGTAATTTTGTCAGTTTTTCATTTTCACAGCTTTGATAGTTTAATTTCGTTAATTTCCTAGGTTTCGTCAGTTTGATATTGTAATATTGTCGTTTGTCAACCAAAATATTTTCTGTTTGCTTATTTTAGTCATTTTCAAATTGGTCAGTTTTTCAGTATTCACAGTTGACTGTTTCATTTGTTAATTTGCAGTTTTCAGTCAGTTAGATTTTGTAAAGAATGTCAGATTGTTCAATTGCATTTTGTCAGGTTGTTAGTTTTAGTCTATTTTCCTATTGTAATTTTGTCTTTTTGACAGATTTTCATTTTCTCAGTTGAACAGTTTCATTTGTTAATTGCTTGTGTTCTTCAGTTTGATATTGTAAGAATGTCAGAGTGTCAATAACAATGTGTCAGGTTGCTTGTGTTAGGTCATGTTCAAATTGTCAGTTTTTCATTTTCAACAGTTTCGTTTTGTCAATTTGCTAGTTATCGTTAGTTTGATTTTGTAAGAATGTAAGATTTTCAATTGCATTTTTCTGTCAGGTTGTTAGTTTTAGTCCATTTTCATATTGTAAGTTGTATTTTGTCAGTTATTAATTTTCACAGTTTTGACAGTTTCATTTTGTTAATTAGCTAGGTTTCGCCGTTGATATTTATATTGTCAATTTGTCAATAAAATTTTGTATGTTTGCTTGTTTAAGTCATTTTCAAATTATCAGTTTTTTCATTTTACAGTTTCATTTGTCAATTTGCTAGTTTGCGTAGTTGATTTTGTAAGAATAGTCAGATTGTCCATTGCATTTGTCAGGTTGTTAGTTTAGGTCATTTTTCATATTGTAAGTGTTGTTATTTGTCAGTTTTTCATTTCACAGTTGACGTTTCATTTTGTTAATTTGCTAGGTTTTCGACTGTTTTGATTTTGTGTAATATTGCAGTTTGTCAATAACATTTTGTCGTTTCCTGTTTTAGTCATTTTTAAATTGTCAGTTTTTCATTTTCACAGTTTAATTTTGTCTTAATTTGTCTTAATTGTTTAATTGCTCAGTTTTCGTCAGTTTTGATACTGTAAGAATGTCAGATTGTCAATGGCATTTTGGCAGGTTTTAGTTTGTCATTTTCATATTGTAAGTTGTTATTTTGTCAGTTTTTTCATTTTCACAGTTTGACAGTTTCATTTTGTTAATTTGCTAGGTTTTTCGTCAGTTTGATATGTAATATTGTCAGTTTGCCAATTAAAATCTTATTCTTTGTGCTTATTTAGTTATTTTCAAATTGTCAGTTTTTCATATTCACAGTTTTGACGTCATTTTGTTTTAATTTGCTAGTAGTTGTTCGTCAGTTTGATTTTGTAAGAATGTCAGATTGTCAATTGCATTTTGTCAGGTTGTTAGTTTAGTCATTTTCACATTGTAAGTTTGTAATTTTTTCAGTGTTTACATTTTCACAGTTTGACAGTTTAATTTGTTAATTTGCTTGTTTTCGTCAGTTTGATATTGTATATTGTTAGTTTCGTCAAGTTTGATATTGTAATATGTCACTTATGTCAATAACATTTGTTCAGTGTTGCTTGTTTTAGTCATTGTCCAAATTGTCAGTTTTCAGTTTCACAGTTTGATTTTGTCAATTTGCCTTAGTTAACGTGATTTTGATACTGTAAAATGTCAGATTGTCAATCTGCATTGTCAGGTTGTAGTTTTAGTCATTGTCATTTGGCTAATTTTGTCATTTTGACAGATTTTCATTTTCTCAGTTTGACAGTTTCCATTTTGCTTATTGGCTTTTTTATTTCGTCAGTTTGATATTGTAAATATTGTCAGTTTGTTCAATAACATTTGTCATTTTGCTTGTTTTAGTCATTCAATTGTCAGTTTTTCATTGCACAGTTTCGTTTTGTCAAATCTGTAGTTTTCGTCAGGTTGATTTTTTAAGAATGTCAGATTGTCAATTGCATTTTGTCAGGTTCTTATTTTAGTCATTTTCATATTGTAAGGTTGTAATTTTTTCAGTTTTTCATTTTCACAGTTTGACAGTTTCATTTTGTAATTGCTAGGTTTTCGTCAGTTTGATATTGTAATATTGTCAGTTTGCCAATAAAATCTTATCTGTTGCTTATTTTAGTTATTTTCAAAATTGTCAGTTTGTCATATTCACAGTTTGCACTGTTTCATTTTGGTATTTGCTAGGTTTTCGTCAGTTTGATTTTGTAAGAATGTCAGATTGTCACTTGCAGTTTGTCAGGTGTTAGTTTAGTTCATTTTCACATTGAAGTTTGTAACTTTTTTCAGTTTTTCATTTCACAGTTGGACAGTTTAATTTGTTAATTTGCTAGGTTTCGTCAGGTTTGATATTGTAATATTGTTAGTTTGTTAGTTTTCGTTCAGTTTGATATTATAATATTGTCACTTTGTCAATAACATTTTTCAGTTTGCTTGTTTTAGTCATTTTCAAATTGTCAGTTTTTGATTTTCACATATTGATTTTGTCAATTTGCTAGTTTACGTCGAGTTTGATGCACTGTAAGAATCCGGCAGATTGTCAATGGCCATTTTGTCAGGTTGTTAGTTTAAGTCAATTTCATATTGTAAGGTTTGCTATTTTGTCAGTTTTTCATTTTCACAGTTTCATTTTGTCAATTTGCTAGTTTTCGTCAGTTTGATTTGTAAGATGTAAGAATGTCAATTGACATTTTGTCAGGTTGTTGTTTTAGTCATTTTCACAGTGTAAGTTTGTAATTTTGTCAGTTTTTCATTTTTCCACAGTTTGATAGTTCATTTCGTTAATTTCCTAGGTTTTCGTCGTTTGATATTGTAATATTGTCAGTTTGTCAATAAAATATTTTCTTGTTTGCTTCTTTTAGTCATTTTCCAAATTGTCAGTTTTTCATATTCACAGTTGGACTGTTTTCATTTTGTTAATTTGCAGTTTTCGTCAGTAGATTTTGTAAGAATGTCAGATGTCAATTGCCATTTTGTCAGGTTGTTTGTTTTATTCATTTTCATATTTAAATTTTGTTCATTTTGCCAGATTTTGATTTTCTCAGTGTTTTGACAGTTTCATTTTGTTAATTTGCTTGTTTTCGTCAGTTTGATATTGTATATTGGTCCGTTTGTCAATAACATTTTGTCATTTTGCTTGTTTTAGTCATTTCAATTGTCAGTTTTTCAGTTTCACAGTTTCGTTTGTCAATTTGCTAGTTTTCGTCAGGTTGATTTTTTAAGAATGTCCGATTGTCAAATGAATTTGTCAGGTCTTTAGTTTTAGTCATTTTCATATTCTAAGTTTGTCATTTGGTCAGATTTTCATTTACTCAGTTTGACAGTTTCATTTGTTAATTTGCCTAAGTTTTCGCAGTTTTTGATATTGTATTCTTGTCAGTTTGTCAATAACATTTTGTCAGTTTGCTTGTTTTAGTCATTTTCAAATTGTCAGATTTTCATTTTCACAGTTCATTTTGTCAATTTGAGTTTAGTCAGTTTGATTTTGATCAGAATGTCAGGATTGTCAATTGCATTTTGTCAGGTGTTAGTTTTTAGTCATTTTCCTATTGTAATTTTGCATGTGACAGATTTCATTTTCTCAGTTTGACAGTTTCATTGTGTTAATTTGCTTGTTTTCGTCAGTTTGATTATTGTTTAATATTGTCAGTTTGTCAATAACATTTTGTCATTTTGCTTGTGTTAGTCATTTTCGAATTGTCAGTTTTTCATTTCACCAGTTTCGTTTTGTCATTTGCTAGTTTTCGTTCAGGTGATTTTTAAGAATGTCAGATTAGTACAATTGCATTGATGTCAGGTTCTTAGTTTAGTTCATTTGCATATCTAAGTTGTCATTTGTCAGATTTTCATTTTCACAGTTTCATTTTGACAATTTGCTAGTTTTCGTCAATTTGATTTTGTAAGAATGTCAGATTGTCAATTTGTATTTAGTCAGGTTGTTAGTTTTATTAATTTTCATATTGTAAGTTTGTTATTTTGTCAGTTTTCATTATCACGTTTTGAAGTCTTTTATTTTGTTAATTTGCCTAGGTTTTCGACTGTGTGATTTTGTAATATGTCAGTTTGTCAAAAATTTTGTCTTTGCTGTTTTAGTCATTTTCAAATTGTCAGTTTTTCATTTTCACAGTTTAATTTTGTTTAATTTGTTTAATTTGTTTAATTTGCTAGTTTCGTTCAGTTTGATACTGTAAGAATGTAGATTGTCAATTGCATTTTGTCAGGTTGTTAGTTTAAGTCATTTTCATATTGTAAGTTTGTTATTTTGTCAGTTTTTCATTTTCACAGTTGACAGTTTCATTTTGTTAATTTGCTTGAGTTTTTTCGTCAGTTTGATATTAATCATGTAGTTTGTTGAGTTTTCGTCAGTTTGATATTGTATATTGTCACTTTGTCAAAACATTTTGTCAGTGTGCTTGTTTTAGTCATTTTCAAAATTGTCAGTTTTATTTTCACAGTTGATTTGGTCAATTTGCTAGTTTAGTCAGTTGATACTGTCAAGAATGTCAGATTGTCAATTGCATTTGTAGTGTTTGTTAGTTTTAGTCATTTTCACATTGTAAGTTTGAATTTTTTCAGTTTTCGTTTTCACAGTTTTGACAGTTTAATTTTGTTAATTTGCTGGTTTTCGTCAGTTTGATATTGTAATATTGTTAGTTGTCAGTTTGTATATGTAATATGGTCACGTTGTCAATAACATTTTGTCAGTTTGCCTTGTTTTAGTCATTTTCCAAATTGTCAGTTTTCAGTTTCACAGTTTGATTTTCGGTCAATTGCCTAGTTTACGGTGAGTTTTGATACTGTAAGAATGTCAGCATTGTCAATTGCATTTTTGTCAGGTTGTTAGTTTTAGTCATTTCATATTGTAATTTTTGTCATTTTGACAGATTTTCATTTTCTCAAGTTTGACAGTCCATTTTAATTGCTGTTTTCGGTCCGTTGATATTGTAATATTGTCAGTTTGTCAATAACATTTGTCATTTTGCTTGTTTTAGTCATGTTTTCAAATTGTCAGTTTTTCATTTCACAGTTTCGTTTTGTCAATTTGCTAGGTTTTCGTCAGTTTGATTTGTAAGAATGTCAGATTGTCAATTGCATTGTGTCAGGTTGTTAGTTTTAGTCATTTCATATGGTAAGTTTGTTATTTTTCAGTTTTCATTTCACAGTTTGACAGTTTCATTTTTGTTAATTGCTAGGTTTTCGTCAGTTTGATATGTAATATTGTCAGTTGCAATAAAATCTTATACTGTTTGCTTATTTAGTTATTTTCAAATTGTCAGTTTTCAATTCACAGTTTGACTGTTCATTTTGTTAATTTGCTAGTTTTCCGTCAGTTTGATTTTTGTAAGAAATGTCAGATTGTCAATTGCATTTTGTCAGGTTGTTAGTTTTAGTCATTTCACATTGTAAGTTTGTAAATTTTTTCAGTTTTTCATTTCACAGTCTGACAGTTTAATTTTGTTAATTTGCTTGGTTTTCGCCAGTTTGATATTGTAATATTGTTAGTTGTAGTTTTAGTCAGTTGATATTATAATATTGTCACACTTTGTCAATAAACATTTGGTCAGTTTGCTTGGTTTAGTCATTTTCAAATTGTCAGTTTTTCATTTCACAGATTGATTTTGTCAATTTGCTAGTTTACGTCAGTTTGAGTTACTGTAAGGAATGTCAGATTGTCAATTGCATTTTGTTAGGTTGTTAGTTTAAGTCAATTCATAATTGTAAGTTTGCTATTGTGTCAGTTTTCATTCAACAGTTTTACAGTTTTATTTTGTTAATTTGCTAGGTTTTTCGTCAGTGTTGATACCGTACTATTGTCAGTTTGTCAATAACATTTTGTCAGTTTGTTGGTTTAGTCATATTCGAATTGTTAACTTTTCATTTCACAGTTCATTTTGCAATTGCTAGTTTTTTCGTCAGTTTGATTTTGTAAGAATGTTCAGAATGTCAATTGAATTTTGTCAGGTTGTAGTTTTAGTCATTTTCAATTGTAAGGTTTTAATTTTGTCAGTTTTTCATTTTCACAGTTTGATAGTTTCATTTCGTTAATTTCCTAGGTTTTCGTCAGTGATATTGCTAATATTGTCAGTTGTCAATATAAAATATTTCTGTTTGCTTATTTTAGTCATTTTCAAAATTGTTCAGTTTTTCAATTCACAGTTTGACTGTTTCATTTTGTTAATTTGATAGTTTTCGTCAGTTAGATTTTGTTGAAGAATGTCAGATTGTTCAATTGAATTATGTTCAGGTTGTTAGTTTTAGTCAGTTTCATATTGTAATTTTGTCATTTTGACAGATCTATTTCATTTTTCTCAGTTTGACACCCCCCCCCCCCCCCCCCCTGTAGTTATTTTTTGTTAAATTTGCTTTGGTTTCTTCAGTTTGATATTTGTAATATTGTCAGTTTGTCAATAACATTTTGTCATTTTGCTTGGTTTTAGTCATTTTCAAATGTCGTTTTCATTTCACAGTTTCGTTTGTTAATTTGCTTGTTTTCGTCAGGTTGATTTTGTAAGAATGTCAGATTGTCAATTGCATTTTGTCAGGTTCTGAGTTTTAGTCATTTCATATCTAAGTTTGTCCTTTGTAGATTGTCATTTACTCAGTTGACAGGTTCATTTGTTAATTTGCTAGTTGTCGTCCCGTTTGATATTGTTATCTATTGTCAGTTTGTCAATAACATTTTGTCAGTTTGCTTGTTTAGTCATTTCTCAAATTCAGTTTTTCATGTTTTCACCGTTTCATTTTGTCAATTTGGCTAGTTTTCGTCAGTTTGATTTTGTCAGAATGTCAGATTTTCAATTGCATTTTGTCAGTGTTGTTTAGTTTTAGTCATTTCATATTGTAATTTTGTCATTTTGACAGATTTTTTCATTTGCTCAGTTGACCGTTTTCATTTTGTTAATTTGCTGTTTTCGTAGTTTGATATTGTAATATTGTCGTTTTGTCAAAACTTTGTCATTTTTTGCTTGTTTTAGTCATTTTCAAATTGTCAGTTTTTCATTTCCCAGTTTCCGTTTTGTCAATTGCTAGTTTTCGTCAGGTGATTTTTTAAGAATGTCAGATTGTCAATTGCATTTTGTCAGGTTATTAGTTTTAGTCTTTTCTATGCTAAGTTGTCAATTTTGTCAGATTTTCATTTACTCAGTTTGACAGTTTCATTTTGTTAATTGCTAGTTTCGTCAGTTTGATATTGTATTATGTCAGTTTGTCAATAACATTTTGCAGTTTTTTGTTTAGTCATTTTCACAATTGTCAGTTTTTCATTTTCACAGTTTCATTTTGTCAATTTGCTAGTTTCGTCAAGTTTGATTTGTCAGAAGTCAGATTGTCAATTGCATTTTGTCATGTTGTTAGTTTTAGTCATTTCATATGTAAGTTTGCAAATCTTGTTCAAATTTTTTAATTTTTACAGTTTCATTTTTGTTAATTGCTAGGATTAACTCTCAGTTGATATTGTAAAAATAAATGTCAGTTTGTCAATAAAATTTTGTCAGTTTGCTTGTTTTTTAATAATTTTCAAATTGTCAGTTTTTCCCTTTTCACAGTTTCATTTTGTCAATTTGCTAATTTTCGTCAGTTTGATTTTGTAAGAATGTCAGATTGTCAAATTGCATTTTGTCAGGAAGTTAGTTTAAGTCATTTCATATTGTCAATTTGTCATTGTTATGTCGAGATTGTATTTGAATTTCATGTTTGACTGTTTTCATTTTGTTAATTTGCTGGTTTTCGTCAGTTTGATTTTGTAAGATGCAGATTGTCAATTGACATTT
>JAMZAV010019719.1:0-22846 GCA_024449915.1 Sweltsa coloradensis
CTATGCACTGACAAACTAACTAGTAAAGTTAAAAACCCGATCCTTTTCCTGCTAGTCCGGGACGATCCTGCTAAGACCTTGGTTTAGATGGCTGTGGATGGCAGTGGAAAATAAAATTTGTTTTGTTTGTTGTTGCTGTGGAAATGTTTTATTTTTTTCGAGTTGTTCAGACTTAACCAGTCATCCACCTTATCCCGTCATATCTATATTCTGCTCATCGGAACGCTTTGTTCGTCAGTTGTAATGTAAATACCGGCCTCTGATGGCCATAAATTACGGTTTGATGGGGGTGCCTGATGATGAGAACGCGGCGTCGTGGATTTTTCCAGGCTGTATTATTGATTATTTGGGGGGTTAATTTGGGGAATAGCGGATCATCCGCCAGATAATTGTACAATGTGATGTGGGTGGGGGCGAAAATGAGTTTACAGTAGGAACGGTTTTGTTATTCCCGTCTCTTCCCTTACCGGTATCGGGATAAAATGTTCAGATCGCGACGACCGGCAATACACAACTGAATCAAGATCAGATCAAAGAAGTTTGTTTAAAACTTGTGAGAATGAAGCCTATGCTTCATTTGTAATTTATACTTGCGTGAAGTTGTGTCTGGGTTTATATTTTTACATTTTGATTGAATTATAGCAATCGTAAAAGTTCTCCCCGACTGGGGATTGAACCCAGAACCTCCGGCTTTACGCACCGATGATAACCAACTGAGCTTTTGGGGCCTAAAGCAAATCTTTACTAAATTACTATTTGTTGTAGTTCGCGACGTTAAAGAACATCAATGCGATCTAGCGGATAAAGGAAGCAACTTCTCATTTGCATTTGTTTTAGTTACCAGCGCAAACACCAGCAGCACTGTAGCTAGAAAAGACCGCGGCCTTCTAGACTAGCGCCTTCTTTTTTAACACAATGCCTACTGGATAATGTAACCTTGCCGTTTACGATCTTTGTGGACATGATAGCTATATTTTTGCTGCTGGTGTTTTCACTGGTAACTAAAACAAACGCAAAATGTGTTATTCAACCTAACGGCCTCCAATTCTACTTGCAGCTCCTCTCTAGAAGGCAGTGTTCCACCTATTTGGACTAGAAGCCACTTGCAATATAAACCAGGTCATATTCGGTAATATGGGAGTGTCCGCTTGTGCCAAAACACGTTCTTTCTCCAATTTGTGTTTTATATTCAATTAAATGTAAATATTTTAAATTACATTTTCATTGGCGACCATATTTCAATTATTCCAATCATTTTTTTTTAAATTTTATATATTTTAAGTTAGTTAATTAGCTAAAACCCCAATTACTAACTAACTTAAAATTCATAAAAAAATGATTGGAATAATTGAAATAGGGGTGGTTTCATGGGATCCAATCCAAATGATCCAAATCCCAATTGATCCAAATCTCATGGGAACTAAATAAATAATTTTTAAATATATTATATATGGTTTTAATATTTTATTATATCATAATATTATCGTCTCATGGGAACTAAATTCTCATGGGCTCCAAATCGAGCAGACGCGAATATATCTGTAATATTTTTAAATTTAAATAACAAATATTTAGTTCCCGTGAGAATTTAGTTCCTATGAGACGATAATAAAATCGTATTTTCCCAATAATTATGAATAAATAGAATATATTTGTCTCATCTAATACGCTGAAAATTTGACCAGTAGAATAGCTCGGTTTCAAAGGTAACGCCCATAGCAGCAGCTATACCGGTATACTACATCTGCTATCACCTTGGTTCCCACACGTCTGAAGCAACCGCACGCCCGATTTGTTTGCGTGCGTATTTTTCACTTTGCTTACACGATAGATTTTCATTGGGATGAAATTAATGAAACATATGAGGAAATAAAAGTACATATAACGTACTTCTAATTGGTGGTCCAACTGACGAAATAAGAAGTGCATATTTTGGATTTTGTTTTTTTTTTCCCAGATGTGTAATAAAAGCGAGCGAAGGAGCTTTTTTTCCTTTTGACCCCTCCCCAAAAAAAATAGTCCTTTTTTTTTTTGTTGTTTGTTTGTATGCTCCCCCAAAATTTTTTGGGAAGGGAAAGGATCGGATCGGTTGAAATTTTGCCCACCCCGAAAGCTTCGTTCCCGATTAAAATCCATTATTTTTTGGGGAAAAATCGTTAAAAAATTTTTAAAAAAGGGTTACATTAAAGTTAATCGAAAGTTTTTTTAAAAAAGAAAAACGGCTACAAAATCTGAGGTGGCCAAATCATTAAAAAATGCCCGCCCTTTCAGGGAATGTTTAATTTTATTTTGATCCGAAAAAGCAGTGTTGTTTTTGGAAATTCCTTTTAAAAAAAAAGTAACGTTACCATGGCAACGAGTTTGTTTTGCCCTCGCCAAAATTTTTCCGAACGGGGGATCGGATCGAGTTAAAATTTTTGCCCATCCGCAAGTTTTCGTTCTCGTTTGAATGCCATTAGTTTTTTTGCAAAACGTTAAAAAGTTCCCAAAGTTACTTTTAAATTTTACCCAATGTTTTTTTTTTTAACAAAAACGGTGAAAAAATCTGAGGTGGCCAAATCTTTTAGAATGTCCGTCCGGTCACCAATATTTTAAT
The DNA here is from genome assembly GCA_024449915.1 of Sweltsa coloradensis. Classification (NCBI taxonomy): domain Eukaryota; kingdom Metazoa; phylum Arthropoda; class Insecta; order Plecoptera; family Chloroperlidae; genus Sweltsa; species Sweltsa coloradensis. The sequence continues at coordinate 2,597 of JAMZAV010019719.1, forward strand.
TTTTTTTTGATCCGATAAGTAGTGTTGAGGGAAAATTAAACATTTTAGTAAAAGAAAAACGTTACCATGGCAACAAAAAAGTCGCACGAGTTTGCTGGCCAATGCACTGCCACCTAGAAGTAACCCAAAAATACTTGGGAGGAAGCAGTGATTATTTGTTTATAAAGATTTTTTAAAATGTTTTCCCAAAGAAATGAGTCAAGGTCCTTTTAAAACGGCGGGGGGATTTTATCCACAAAGTAAAGGTTTCCCCAGGGGTTTTTAACCAAAAACCTTGGCAATAATAAATTATAGGGAAATTTGGGCCCCCGTGGACAGCGAACGCCGCAAATTTTAAAATTTAAAAAAAAGGTGCAAGGGGGGTCAGCTATAGCACGTGTTTTCGCTTATAAAACGCGCCCAAACTGAGCGTTTCCTAGTTTGATAGTTTGGGAATGTTTTCCCCTTAAATTTGTCTCTTATAAAATGCTCAAAAGGCTATTCGCGACTTTGGAGGGGGTTTAAAAGATGGGGATAAAAGTGTAAAATCTTTAGTGGGGGTGGAGAACCCCCCGGTCCCGGAAATAGCCTGTTTTTTTCGAAAATTCCCAAAATTTTACCAAGGGCCTTTACGTCAAACCCAATCCCAAATTTATGTTTGGTAATTTTACTTTACAGTGTTTGTCACTAAAGGGATAATTATAAAGGGTGTGGGTTTGGAAAAAACCCGTGCTTTGGAATAAATTTTTTGTTGGATTGGACTGTAACAGATTGACACTTTTTTTTAAATTTTAACTTTTGTAATACCTTTTTTCAAAAGGTCCAATCCATGTCAAAGTTGTCGATGTCAAACAATAATAAGGTACGGGTGCCCAAATCGATGAAAAATGCCCAAAACCCCAAATGAAAAAAAAAAAAAAAAATTTTTTAAATTTTACTAATACTTACACCCCTAAATTAAAAAAAGGGGAAAAACACTAAAATCGGTAAAATTTTTTGGGCTCCTTTTTTAGCTTGATTTGCACCCTTTTTTCGGAGTGACCCCCCACTCCTAAAATTTGGAGTGAAAAAATTTCCCACTAAATTTATAGAGCAAAATTTTTTCACCCCTGAAAAAAGGGGGTGATAATCGCTAATTAAAAGATCGAAATTCACTCAAATAAAGCGATATTTTGGTTTTCCCAAGATATCTCTATTAACCCCTATTAAAAAATTAAAATGGGAAGGGGAAATAATCCAAAATTGAGCCCAAATAACTTCCAAAAAAAAAATATCAAAATTAAATCAAAAAAGTGCGGTGGGGGGGAAAAGGGTTTACACATGATATATTATTTTTTAACTCATGTTAATAGGTAAATATTTAAAAACAAAAAATTTTAGTATTATAGCAGTTATGCAAACATCAATTGATATGAGAGGGAAACGACTTTTTTCCTCTCTGTTCATTTGGGGGACCCCCCATAAAAAGGCATGTTAAAAATTTTTTCTTTAAAGGGTTTTATCTCCCCACACTTTGATATTTTATGTTGTAACTAAAACCATGAAAAACAAAAACTTTTCGTGTATGAAGTACAACAATGTCGCCCTTTTGGCCCACCTTTAATTTTTCGGCGTTTTCCGCAGAAAATGCCCTTTCTATTAGAACGTTGACACTTCATCACTACACCGGAAATAACTATTTTTCCTTAAAGCCCTTACACTGGAAAAAGGGAAAATGGCACAGGGTTTCCACGAACTACAGACACGACAAATTTTATTTGGTTTCGAAAGGGCGGGAAACCCCGGGGTTCAGAGGACCTTTAAATATATTTTTTTTGGAATCCCCCTTTACCTCGTTTTTTGTCAGGATATGACAAGAAATTATTCCCCGTGACATGTTTGAAACGCGTCGGTAAAACCCTCTGCTATTCATCCCCTAGACTTGGGGAAACCAATCGGGACAATACAGTAGACATAAAATAAGAAAAAACCCCCTTCCCATCGCTTAGAAAAATCTCAACACTTATCCCTTAAAAACCAAGTTTTTATCATCGCTCACTATTGACTAAACATCGCTAACTAAAGAGGGGGGTGTCACTTTGGTCACTCAGCACTTTTGGGAAGGCTAAATAATGTTTCACCCAATACATCGAGTGAAAATTCCATTTAAAAAAATGAGTGACAAAACACTCAAAACGGTGAATTTTAAACCCATCCGCTCGGTTTATTAGTGAAAAAAACCCCAAAAAATAATTTAGCTTTGTATTTAAATTTATAAAACTGGGAAACTTGGCAATCGCTTTTTTCAGGGCGTTTTTGGGGTAAACTTTAATTTTTTTTTAAACAAAAAAAAAGCGAAAAATTTTGCCTGTTTTCATGAAAAATTTCATATTCAATTTGCGCTAAAATTTCACACCAAATAAAAATTTTTCAAAAAAATTAAAGGGTTTCTGTAAAAAAATCTTCAATAGGAAAAAGCATGAAAGGGGGTTTATAAATTTCAAAGAAAAAATTTTTTTAAAAAAAATGCGATTTTTCAGGGAGAAATTTTTTTTCTTGCGCTAAAATTTTCACACCAATTTTATAGAAATTTCAAAAACATTAAGGTTCTGTAAAAAATAACTAGGAAAACGCTCAAGTCCCGCCCGCGTGTTTTAAGCGAGCACCGTACGGGCAAACGCCCCGAGTATGACTTCCCAAAATGTTACATCCCAAAAAATTTTTAAAGGTATTGCCCAATTAAAGGGGATTTAACCGCAAAACTAAAAAAAATAAAATTTCATTAGGCTAACTAGAAAAGGGAATTTTTTTTTTAAGAAATTAACAAAAAAATTTTATTGGGGCCCCCAAATGACCTCCCAAAAAAATTGTAAATCATGAAATTTTTCGAGCAGGTCCCATTGGAAAAAAATCTCCAAAAGCAAAACAGGGGGACGATCTTTATCCCCCGTGACCTTGGGTTTTTTAAACCCAAAAAAAAAATTTTGGCCCATTATTGGCCGTACTCGAAAACCCTTTTTATGAAAAATTCTCTATATTTTGTTTTTTGTTTTGGCAAGATTGGGTCAAAAATGCTGTTACCAAAGATGGGGTGTTGTTTTTGGGAACTTTTTTTTTTGGGGGGCGGGGGGTTTTGGAGGTTTAATATTTTGGGGCACATTTTTCCAAGACACGATGTTAAAAAGGGGCTTTTTAGTTTGGTTTACTATCCCCTCAAAGGAAATCTATGGGGGCCAAAAAAAGGGAAGCATTTTAAAGCCGATTTGGGGAAATTTTTTCCAAAAAACCCAAAATTTTTTCCGCCAATTTCTGGATAAAAAAAAATTAAAAAATTCGGGGTTAAATCACAGTTCCCCAAGATATAATTTTTTAAGGGGTCATTTAGTGTAGTATTGTGCTATAGATCCGTTGGTTAAAAAATTTTTTTTTTGGGGGTTTTTTTTTTACCCCCTTTAAAAGCAAAAAATTTGTAAAAAAAGGAGAGAATATGTGTTTTATTGTCACGAAAAAATTCTTTAATGAAGAACTTTTATTTTTTAAATTTTATTTTTATTTTTTAAAAACCAACCGGGTGGGATTTTGTTAAAAAAACTAAAAAAGAATCCGAAAAGGTTTGGTTTTGTACATGTGTCCCAAAATTTTCGGGTCTATCAGAAAAACAGGGGCAAACCTGTCCCAAAAGCGGGGTAACAGAGAGAAAAAAAAAAACAGACATTCCAGCCAAAAGCAAGTGGAGACCTGGTAAATTACAATCGGAAAAGCATGTAGGTTTTAAAAAAGTCAAAGAATGTTTTAAAATTTAAAAAAAAAAAAACGTAAAATTTGAGACTTTCATAAAAAATTTTTTTTTTCCCCCCCCCCGATTGCGCTAAAATTTTACGCGAATAATAAAATTCATAAAATTTAGGTTCTGTAAAATCTCACCCACAATGAATAAACCCCTTTGAAGGTGTATAAGGAAGAAATTTTTAAAAAAATCAAAAAAATTTAAAAAATTGAATTGTCACGAAAAATAATTTTTGATTGCCAAACAAAAAAGGGGGCATTTTCTAAGTTTAAAGTTTTCCCAAAGGCCTCCAAAAATTTCATCGCCTTTGGAGTACCCGGTTTTGCCGGAATAGTTTTAAAAGGGGAACAGAAAAAAATAAAAAAAAAAAAACCCTTTTTCCGGTTTTTTTTCCCCCAGTTATTTGAAAAGGGAATTTTCGTTTCGCTCATCAAATTTAAAACCCTTACAGTTTTAAAGTTAAGGATGGTTAGGAACAAAAGGTTGAAATATCGCTTGTCTCCCGGGGTTTATTTTTTTTCAGTTTATTTTATTATTATTCTTTATTTATTAATACAAAATTTCACTTTCCCTGGAGAAATTAGCCCAATAGAGAAATAAAACCTTCGTGCCAAATTTCATTTTAAATTGTTAAAGGGTTTTGGCCTGGGGGGGCGAGTGTGGATATCAAGGAAATAAAATATACACTATTAAAAGGGGTGGGGGTTGAATAAATGTGTTGGGGGATTTTGGGTCGTTTGGGATGAAAACCCCATAAAATACATAATTTTTTTTAAAATAATTTGAATAAAAATAATATTTTTTTTTTTCGGGTTCGAGCTATGAATTTTTTTAAATTTTTAGGGGGGTTTGGGGGATGTTTAAGAGTAAAAGCTGTGTATGCCCCCCCCGGCTTTTTTTTAATTTCCCTGATTTTATTATATCACCTCCATCCCAAATTTGGGCGCTGGTAAGGGAATTTGAAAATTTTTTTCCCGGGGGCCAAACAGTTTGGGTTTAATTTTCAGGGTATACAATGGGTTAACACATAATCGCGCTAAGGAGGGGGTGGAGCCAACTGAAATGACTGTAAATTTTTAGTTCCCATGAGACATAATAAAATCGTTTTTTCTAGCAAATTATTAATAAAAAGAATATATTTGTCTCATGGGACCCAAAAATTAAATAGAATAAAATTTGTCTCAGGGATCCAAAAAAATAGAAAAATTTGCCCCTCTGGGTTTCCAAATAAATGAAAATATTTGTCTCAGGGGACCCAAAATCCCATTTGACCCAAATTTCCTGGATCCAAACGTTTTAATTTGGTTTCCTGGGGAAAATTTTGGGTTTCTTTGGGATTTATTTCCCCGCGAAAAACAAAAAAAATTTTAAAAATTAAAATAAAAATTTTTAAACAAGCTTTTTTGGGGACCCCCGTGAGATTTGGATCTTTTTAGGTTTTGGGAAATTCTCGTGAGACTCCCCCTTGGGATAAAAGGGGATTGTTTCAGGGGTTTCCAAAATTTCCCAAATGTTTCCAAATCCCAATTGAACCAAATCTAGGGGAAACTAAACAAAAAATTTTAAAAAAATATATTTTTTATATTTATAAATTTTTAAAATATTTTCATAATATTTGGCACAGGGGAACTAAATTCTAAATGGGCCCCAAAATGGGGCAGCGCGATTAAATCTTTTTATTTTTTAAATTAAAAAACAAACTTTATTTTCCCTTTGAGAATTTTTTTTCCCTATGAGACGAAAATTTAAAAAACCGTTTTTTTCCAGATAATTTTTGAAAAAAAGAATAATTTGTTTTTAAACTAATTGGCTGAAAATTTGCCCAGTAGAATAGGTCGGTTTCCCCAAAAGGAAAACGCCCATACCCAGTATCCCGGCATATACATCTTTTTTTCAGCTTGGTTCCCACACTTCAAAAGCAACGCACGCCTGATTTGTTAGCGTGGAAATTTTCACAAAAATGGTGTGTTTTTCACTTGGGCCAAAAACGTTTAAGCTTTCCATTGAGATTAGTTTTTTAATGAAAAAAATATGAGGAAATATAAGTAGAAAAAATGTAGGTTATTTCTAATTGCGCAATTGGTGATCAAAGGGTTTCAAACTGAGGGGAAATGGGAAGCCCATCCCTATAAAAACTGTTTTTTTGTCGGGAATTTTTTTACTATTTTGGATTTTGTGTACCTCAAAACCTGAAATACTAGCGAAAATATCCTTTTCCGGGACAAACCGAGTTGTTTTTTTTTTGCAGATGTGAAATTTTGATGGAGATTGATAATTTTTGCTTAACTTTCCCCAATATAAATCGGGAAAGGGGTTTTCTCGGGGGATGAAAAAAGGTGAATATGAGGATGAGGGATGAATCTTAGAAGGGAGGGGGGAAAACCCCCCGGGAAAGGGCCCAGTAGCCTCTCCTTTCGAAAACTACCCAAATTAAACCCAATGGCCTTTTACGCCCCAACCCCAAAAGCATGGGTCACCTTAAACAGTCAAAAAGGGGTTCCTCCACAAACCCCGGACTCCCAAAAGCAGGCCTCGAGAAAACAAAGGGCCATTGCACAAAGTTTCTCGAACTCTCCTTCTGCTCTAGCCAGGGGTATACAAAATGAAACTACTCTACTACTCCTATTTGCTACTAACAAAGACTTAGTGCTTCCCTTTGCCTAGTAGCTGCTTTGTAGTGGTGGGGGGTAGTTTTAATGCGGGGAAAAGGGGAATGTCCCCTTTGTGTATGAAATAGAAAAAATCTCTTCCCAAAACGCAAGAAAAAATATCTGTGCTAGATCACAGAGCTTTTCCGTGGCAATCCACGCCGCGAAAAACCGGGAAAGAGTAGCCCAAAGTTGTTATGTTGCTGGGAAAAACTATATCGAGTATTTGTTGTTTTCTTTGGGGCCCCACTTTAAAACGTTGTTTTTTGTTTTTTTAATATTTTTTTGTGGTTTATTTGAAGTTAATTCTAACTGTTTTTTTTTTCAAACGTTTTTTTGTAATGGGGGGAAATTTTGGTACCAAGGTAAAGGTACGAAAGTCCCAACGGCAAAGCTTCTCTGTTGCTCTTCTTCAACTATTTTCTTTTATTAAAGGCATGTTAGTTTTTTTTAAATTTGTAGGGAAAAAATGAAGGGAAAAATATTAATAATAGACGTTGATTCCATTTAACAAATTTGATTTAAAAAAATAAATTTTTGCATTTGGGGAATTAATTCCCAAGTTGACCCCATACCCCAGGAATATTACACAAATATGGTAAGGGGGGTTTTCCTAAAATTTTTGGGGGGGGGGGGAAAAAAATTTATAATATGTTTTCTATTTTGGTTTATTTTAAAACTATTACGCTATTTTTTTTTAAATGTTCTCGAAAATAAAGGGAAAATTAAATACAGGTTCAGCTATTATTTTTTGGAACAACCCATTGTCCCTGTAATTTTGACATTCTTTCCGAAAAATTTTTTGCGACGATCGTTCCAGGAACCCGGCAAATACAGCGGTTAAATGTCCCCATCATATCTAGGGCTGTACAAAAGGGGGGAAAAATCGTTCTGGCTTTGGTTTTTTTTAAACTCGGATTTTTTTTTTTTTTTGGGGGGGGGGGGGCCCTTGAATCACTTATTTTTAATCACAAAAAATTTTTCCCATTGAGATCTTTATTATAAAAAATAATTCAAAATTTTAGTTTTTAATCTTTTGTTGGGGGTCATTTTTGGGCCCCCATTCTGCTGGGCCCATATTAACAGGGTTCCTAACTATTATTTTCCAAATTTGTGTGAAAACTCGTCAAGATCGGGGCCCTAGTTTGGGAAAAAGTGCAGAGTGAACCGCAAGAAAAAGCCCACTTAATTTTGATAATTAAACTTTTTTTTTTGTGGATGTGTCCCCCCAAAAATTTTCCTTTTTTTTTTTGATTGGGAAAATTTTTCCAATTTTGTATGCAAAGAATATAGAACTTTTTCCCCTTTTTTACAGTTTCTTAGAAACTTAACATTAGCATGGATTTGAAGGGAAAAATGTATTCATTAGGGTTTACATAAAAATCTTTGGATTTTTATTTATGATTAAAAGATTATTTCGTATAGCACAACACTTTTTTCTTCTACTCCACTTAAATTTTATCCCTCTTGTTCTTTTTATTTCCTCATTGCTAGCCTGGTGGAGTATTCCTGTAACACGTAAGCATTTCTTTTAAATGTAGAAATTCTTCTTTTTTTATGACAATATTATTCACACTAGTAGAAAAACTTCCTAAGTTTCGTAAAAATCAAGACAATGTTTCACTACTAGGAAGCTTCGCAAACGCTTTTTCAGGCGCGTTGTTGGATGAGCGTATTTTTTTAAAAACGAAAAAAAAAAGTAAAATTGTTTATTGCATGAGAAATAATTTTTCGGGGGGCGCCCAAATTTTAGAGAAAAAATTTTAATTAATTTAAAAATAACCCTTTTTTGAAAAAAAACATTACAAACGGATAAAGCATGTAGGTTTCTATTTTGTCGAAGAAATTTAAAAAAAAACCCAAAAAAATCGTACAGGTTTTTCGATTTTCACGAGAATTTTTTTTGATTTCGGCCCCAAATTTTTCACGAAAATATAAATTCATAAAAAAGGACTGTGAAAAAACAATTTCAATCGGGTAAAGCAGTAGATGTTAAAAAGCAGAAGAAAAGTTTAAAAAAACGAAAAATTTCGATTTTTTAAGGGGAAATAATTTTTTTGATTTCCTCAAATTTTACACGAACATATTAATTCATAAAAAAAAAAGGGGTATGTTCAAAAAACATTATAATCGGTAAAGCAGTACGGGGTTTTAAAAAGAAGTAAAATTTTTTAAAAAAACGGGAAAAAAACGTTTAAATTTTCAATTTTCAGGAAAATAATTTTTCGATTAAAGCAAAAAAAGTGGCAGTTCTAAATTCAGAGGGGTTTGAAGGTCCCAAAAAATTTTTTTGCAATTGGGGTATTGGTTTTTGCCCGGGTTCCCTGTTAACGACCCCGACAAAAATATGAAACAAAAGGAAAAAAAACATTACGGAATTTTTTCTCCCGGGGAGTAGAATGGGGAAACTTCGCCCGCGCTCATCCAAAAATTGGGGCACACAGCACTTCAGGTATTTTTTCGTAAGTAACCGACGATTATTTAAAACTTTTATCTCGAGAAAAATGTCCCCGAAAGGGCCCTTTTGGGGATAGTGAAGTATGATTTATAGAAAACATTGCCCTTATCTTTTAACAAATTTACAATAGAAATGAATGGTTCTTTTTTGGACCCGGTTCAGAAAAAATTGTGTTGACATATTCAAATTTACGAAATATTTTAAAGGGGGAAAATTTGACAAATTTCCCCGTGGGTTTTAGAGGTTTGTAGGGTTTTTAAACCCACCGTAAAATGTTCTTTTAAATGAGTTTTAATTGTATCTCTGAGCTCTATAACTTATTTTGGGATCTGATATATACCGGGCAAATGTTTGGGGTGAAGTTTGGGGGGAAGTTTTTCCTCCGCCATTTTCTTGGTACTAATCACGGGGAAAATTCAAAAAAACAAAAAACAGATTTTCACCCCGTGTCACTGGGGCCCGTGTTTTTTTAGTTTATTTGTGTAAAAACTGCAGGGAAACACTATTCCTAGGCATCCTGAGTGACCCCGAGAATAACCCTCTGTAATAAAAAGTTAAATAGTCAACATTTAAACCTTTAAAATAAACGTGGGCCCCCATCCATCTTGAACCCCCTCTTGACGTTTAAAATTTTTCATCTAGACGGCGGTGCAATCGCAATTTAAAAATTGCAAAATAATGAGGGGGTCGAAAAATAGGCCCCCTTGCTTTTTGGCCCATGTAGGCTTAAGGTTACAGCATAGCAGCGCCCTCCACCCTAAGTATTATAAAATCAGTGGAATTGGGTTTAAAAGACACACAAAAAATACAAAAAAAAAGTTAAAAGAAAAAAAAAAATTCCGGATTTTTCTCTCCAGTGTAATGAAAATTTAAACTTCGCCCCCGCCCATCCAAAAACGCCCGGGCCCATCTATTTTTGCCTAATTACAAAAATAAATTTAAATTTCAAAAAAATTTTTAAAATGTTCTTTTTCTCTAAAAAATTTGTTCCCCAGAAATAAAATAGGTACCCACCCTTTGCCAATTTAGTAAACGATTTATACACTGATGTTAAATCGATGCTATTATATAACATAAAAAAGAAACCCCACCAGTGTCCAGTGTCTTTTACTTCCCATAAACTTAAACAATTGCAGAAGAATTATTTTATTAAGGGCCTAATAAACACATTTGCTTTTTGTGCAAACGTCCGGTATTTAAGTACAAACATATATGACTGGATTCATTCATCCCTTGCCCGGTTGCCGTGAATTTTGTCCAAAAGAGATTTATTTTTCGTGGGGTCTAAAATTGGGAGTGATTTGGCATTTTGTCTTTTGTAGACATTTTTTGGGTTTCATTTTACAGTTAAATTTGTGTACTAGACTAGAGTATTTAACCCACTAGCTACAGCATATCATTCGAAAAAAATTTAAGGCAGTTATGAAAAACGTTTTTTTTTTATAGTGACAGAAAAAATATGAGTACCTTTAAGGGGAAGAATCGTTATTTTTAAGAAGTTTTTAACCCCCACAGTAGCTAGTTTTTTTGGAAACCCCTTTCATTCCAATTTGTACTTAACAAGGGGAGAGTCCCTGAAAAATTCATTTTTATTTGAGTAGCCAAAAATTAGAAGAACCCTTTTAAAAAGGGAAAAAAAATGGCGAAAGTGCAACTTTTATAAAAAAAAAATCATCGATTTTATTTTAAAAAATTTTGGCAGATATAATTTTGGGGTTTTTTAAGGTGTTAGAAAAATTTTGTCTAAATTGGGGGTAGCCGTTTTTCCAAATAGTAAGAATAAAAAAGCAAAAAAACAATTAAAAATTAAACATTCCATATTTTTTCCCGAAAATAGTGTTGAAGGCTCCGCTTCGCTCACTACACTAAATTTGCATAAAAAAATAACGTATTTTAAAAAACCACCCCCCCCCCCCCCCCCCTTTCCCCCCGGAGAAATGTAGACCCAAATATTATGGGAGGAATTTATTATTTTGGGGAAGAAATCCACTTGTTGGCCAGTTGGCCAGTGGGGGGTGAGGGGTACAAAAGGGTTTCCAAAAGGGTCAATTGTGCTGAACTGTTTAACCCCTTTTAATTTTTTTTAAAGGGCCCAAACCCTTGAAAAGAAAAACTAAATTTTTTCTTTTTAATTGTGTAAGGAAAGACATTTTAAATTTTATCCCAATTTTTTTTTTTCTTGTGGGATCGATATAACTTTTTTTTAAATTTTTCCAAATCAAAGTCAAAAGGGGCCCCCCTTGTTTTTGTTTTGATTAAAAGTGATATTTCTGAATGGGAAGTCTTTTGGAAAGGGATTTTTTAAGTCGAAACCCAGTTGTTGTCCCGTTGGCCCGTTGGGATGCGGTAAGGGGGGTTTTTTTTCAACAGTTTTTTTTTATTTCAGGGCGAAAGCGTTGGGGAAAATTTTTTTTTGACTTTTTATTTGAGTAAATGATGAAAAAAAAGAATGTTATATACGTTTTTCTTTTCTTTTATGTCACGGAAAAAACCATTTTTAAATTTTTTCCCAAAAAGGGGGAAAAAAGGGTATCCTTTTGGCGTATACCTTTATTTTTTTGAAAGTTACCCGGGGGTGGCGGTTTGGAATAACCGGGGAGTCAAAAAAGGGGAAATTTTGCAAAACCCAATTGGGGCGATAATATAATTATTCTTAAATTTACCTTGAAAAAGAACCCCTTTTTTAAGGGCTTTTTTGCATGTAATATTTTTTTTGTTTTGAATTCCCAAGTCCACCTCGATATCTTCAAATTTCAAAAAAGGTTCTGCCTTTTTTTTTAAACCGGGGTCTTTAGGGGTAAACTTTTAACTTTTGGGTCCTCGTTTTTCGTTTTCAACATCAACTTTATTTGGAGCAAAGGGGGAGCCTTGGGGCACCCTGTAGAGAAAAACAATCCGGTGTTACCGGGGGGCCAGCCCGATCGTGTTGTTCTGTAATTCGTGGGACTGCGTCTGATGCTTTTTCAGTTGACATCAAACATGCCCTTGGGATGATCATTTTCAGGCAAATAGGCCAAAAGTAAAGATGATTTGCATCATGGTTTGGGAGTAAAACCTAAATCAGTGCGTTTTTTAGTTTGGGTTTGTGGTTTCAACGATTTCAAAATTTGAAGTCGTTTTTTTTAAAAAAATGGTTTGCAATTTTCCGTGAACATCAACAGTACTGGTAGGTACTGGTCTCCGTCTCCCAATACTAGTACAAGCGGAAGTAATCCTTTCTAAATTTGTCCATGAGGTTTCCCCAACATCTGATTTGTCAAGAAAAATAAAAAGTGTCCTCAAAATTTGGAGTGTTTTAAAATTTAAAAGTTAAAAAGATTAACGCTGTAGGCTGGAGGGGTGTATTTTTTTTTAAATTTTTGTTTCCCTGGGGATATCCAAGTTTATTTTTCATACTTGGGATGCTAATTAATTTAAAAAATTTATTCATGGTTTAGAAAATTGGGCAATTTTTAAAACCCCAACAGGCAGAGCAATGAACCAAAAAAACAAAATTTTTAAACCCCTGAATAAGCTTCAATAGGGTTTTATAAGAACTTCAAATTTTGACAAAATAAAACTTAACCTTTTAAAAAATTTTTCTTTTTAAAACGTTGTAAAAAAAATTAAATTTTAGTTCATGTGAGGGTTTTAAAACCTTTTTTAGTGCGAACGTTTTTTGTAAAAATCGTTTTTTTACAAAATACGCCCCCAATTTGTTCCCCCTTAGACGAAATATTGAACCACACTGATTTTGAAGCGTGTTTACAACCTTTCTTTTTTTTTAAATACTAAGGAAAGTTGTACCCAAATAAAATTGGCTTTTGTTTTTCATGTTTCCTAATTCCCCCGGTTTTTGGAAGTTTTCAATTTCATTTCCCCAAAATTTCCCTGATGACTGGATGACACCCGAAAAAAAATTTTCCCAAATTGGGGACCCAAAAGAAGGTGCCCCGAGGGGACTAGGGGCACCGCTTTCTTGACTGCGGTGCATTTTTGTGTTGGGGTTCCCAGATTGGGGAAACGGGCCCTAAAACAATACCCCCTTGTTTTTTTTATCCTTAAAAAATGGCTGACAGAAAAAAAAGGTTAAAAATTTTCTTTGACAGATATTTTTAGTCAGGATTGTCGGGCCGCCAAAGGGAAATATTTTAAAAGTCGAATTATTTTCACAAATTTTTGGTAAAGAGTTATGCTCACATATCGATTTTTTATAATTTCAAAAAGTCTTAAGAATGAGTGTATAGTCAGGGAAAAATTTCCCATTTGGGGTTGGGGGTTTGGGTAAAACGTGTTTGCGGAAGGGAGATTTGGTTTTATTTTTTACCGAAAAATTATGTTTTAAAAAATAATTTTTTTTGAAAAAATATCAAAACCCAAAAATGTTTAAAAGTACCACCTGTAATACCCTTCCCAAGTGTAATGGATGGAAGGCAGATAGGGGTGATAAAATGTTTTTCCTCACAACGGGGTATTAATTCTTAAAATTTGGGTTTTCTGCCACCATGCCAAATTTTCATGCTGGTAACTTACTTTACAGTGTTTTTCACTAAAAATATAATTATTAAAGGGGGGGGGGTGGACAAAAATTTGGGCCCTTTTTAAAGGAAAAGTTTTGTTAATTGGATTGTCTTAAAAATACTGACACATAATTTTTAAAAAGCTTTTAAATAAACCCATTAATTTTTATAAAAAAAAAACCAAACCCAATTTAAGGGTGGTAGGGAACAAAAGGGGTAAAATATTCTTGCCTGCCGGCGGATTATATTTTTCAGATTTAAAGTAAACCCTTTGTGCCAAAAATTTATATTGATTGCCCCAAAGGGGCCTCACTGGCGATGCCCGAAAATCAAGGGAATAATAATATAAAAAATATTTATAGGGTGGGGGTTGAATAAAAATTTTTTTTTGAGGAGATAATAATGGGTTGATTGGGTGAATCCACACTAAAACACAATTTTAATTAGAAATTTAAAACAAAAATAATATTTTGGGGGTTTGAGCTAAAGAAATTAAAATTTTTAATTTTAGGGGATGATTTAGGGGATGTTAAGAGTGAAACATGTATATTCCTCCCGGCTTTTTTTTAAAATTTTGTATTATTAAAATCCCACCTCCATGCCCAATTTCGGGGGGGTTTGGGAAAAGGGTTTTTATTATTTTTTTCCGCCAACAGATCTGGTGAATTTTCATGAAGACAATAGTGATACAATTGTTTAGGGTGGAGCCCGCAATGACCATGAATTTTGTTCCCAGAGACATAATAAAAACGTAATTTTTCCCGCTAATTATTTAAAAAATAAAATATATTTGTCTCAATTTTTGGGTCCAAATAAATAGAATTTAAAATTTTTCCCCATTTGGGGTTTCCCAAAAAAATCAAAATAATTTTTTCTCATGGGATCCAAAAAAATAAAAAATAAATTTGTCTAGGGATCCAATAAATAAAATAATTTGTCCCAAAGGGATCCAAAAACCCCTTTTATCTAAAACTCATGGGGTTTCCAAAATAAAATTTGGATCCCTGGGGAATTTTATCGTTTAGGGTTTTAGTTCCCGTGAGACAGAATAAAAATTTAATAAAAATAATTTTAAAATAAGCACCTTTGGAAACCCCTGAGATTTTTGGCATTAGGATTTGGTTCCCGGGGGACTCTTTTCCCCTTGAAAAAATGGTCGCCAATGAAAATGTAATATTAAATTTAAAAATCATTTAACCCGGGTTCACTCTCCTTCCTACCTTTATAGGGATGGAGTGGGTGTTCTAAAGCAGTGTCAGGAGGTTGCGCACCTCACCAGTTTTACAGTGGGGGCTGGAAGAATTGGGATGTACTCGGTCCTGGTAAACGCCATTACTTCTTGGATGTGATCTGCAAGAGATAGGTTTTGTGTGTTACTATAACACGATGAAGAAACATTAAGTTTCGTTTATATATATCCTATAATTTAGAAAAATCCACTTGTCATTATTTTCTATGCATTCCAAGTTCAATTATTTAGAAATGTAAAATATGCACTTAAATGTATTGCCTTCGCTCAGTTACTTTTAAAGAATCACTTATTCAGGTGCACAGCTGTTTCATTGGATTGTACTTGCAGAGAATGCTGATCGGGTGGTTCCCACTATGACAAGAATAACTTTTAAAAAGGGCTAAGCAACGGTATGGGTCATCTTGTGGTTGTTGAGGTGACTCTTCCTTGTGAACCTCGAGGGACATACAGAGCAAGAGAACCGATTCACTACGGTATGTGACGTCATGTGCCTTGTGAGGTTGCCCTTCAGTGCGAACCTTTATACGGACCTAAGCCTGGGCCTAGGCCCTAGGCTTAGATCAAATTCAAGTTAAAGTTTGTATTTATTATTATTTTTATTTTTATTATTATTATTATTATTATTAATTATTATTATTATTATTATTATTATTATTATTATTATTTAGTTTTTGTTTTAGTTTTAATTAGATTTTGCTATAAACATGGGCATATACATGGTGCAAGTATGGCTTGGCCTCATCATTATCTTACTAACCACATCAATGCTAATAGTCCAACCAAGGGATGTTATTGCTATACCGGTATCTGGAATGGAACGTTTGACTTGGGCCCTAATATGCATTATGCAAATGAAAATTGAAGTATTAAGATGAAAGATATGAAAATTATTTACATCATAATGTAACCTGCAAATATAAGAATCAATGATTAAATAAGTGGTAGCCTATTTATGTATTTATTGCATTCAAAATGTGCAACCGACTTCTGAAATCAAATATCATCTACATACATAACTTTGTCAATTAATGGTAAAATAATAACAAATCCTAAACAAATAGCAGATGAGTTCAATACGTTTTTTAAAGAGTCAAGCTATCTACCGCCACCAAGTTCTTCCCCAATTTCATCATGCCAGACAAATCACTCAATTTTTGTTTCACCTACAACTCCAATTGAAGTGGAACACACTATAAAAGGTATAAGTCCTAAATACTCATGTGGGTTTGATGACATTCCAAGTGCCATTATTGTCAAGACTGCCAAATTAATTAGCGAACCCCTCAGCCACATCATAAATATGTCTTTAGAACAAGGAACATTCCCATCTGTCTTAAAAAAGTCGATTGTTATCCCTATACACAAAAAAGGAGACATTCATATTCCAAACAATTACCGACCCATCTCATTACTTTCATCATTTTCGAAAATCTTTTAACTAATCATGCAATCCCGCATTACATCGTATTTCACTGAATTTGATATTCTTGATAACTGTCAACATGGCTTTCGTTCTAAGAGATCCACGACTACTGCTATTTTCTCATTTTTATCCTCCCTCTACTTGGCACTAGAAAAGGGTGACTCGGGCCATTGGCCTTTTCGTTGACCTTAGCAAAGCATTTGACACTATTGATCATAAAATTCTTCTTGCAAAATTAACATCTTTTAATATTTATGGTCCTGCCCTAGGTTGGATCGACTCATTTTTATCGGACCGCACACAAGTTGTCAAAAACAAGGGAGCAACCTCTAGCGTACCAGTTCCATCTAATCCTCAAAATGTACAAAACGGCGTCCCACAAGGTTCAGTTTTAGGACCTCTTTTCTTTATAGTATACATTACTGATCTACGTCAATTTCTACACATCAACAATACTATTCCTATTTTGTGTTAAAGCGTGTACTCACACTTTATGCTGATGACATCAATTCTTTACTTACGTCATTCAAGGTGACTACCTTGCAATTGACCAAAGCTGTTATAATTGTAAAGTTTCCCAAATGTTATCTCACGGTACAAATAATCGACTTGCTATTCAAACTAGTAAAACATTTTTCCTGAATTTCCGCACTGGTACTCGGCAAGTGCTCTCGAGTCCATTAATCCGTTTAGAGGGCCACAGTATACCAAGAGTAGTAACCACCAAAGTCCTTGGGCTGACCATAAGTGATTCGTTAGACTGGGGCCCCCATATTCAATCAATTGTTCCTCGCCTCCTGAGTGGATGTTTCATGCTCCGCAAACTGAAATTAATTGTTAACCCTCCCATACTTTTTATGGTATATCATGCGTTTATTCATTCTCTTCTTTCCTATGGCATCATTTTTTGGGGTACATCACCTCACGCTAAACGTATTTTTATTATTCAAAAACGTGCTGTTAGGATAATTGCTGGAATATCCAGAAGGCAATCATGCAAAGCACATTTCACAAATTTACGTATCCTCACACTAACATGTACGCTAATTATCTCTGCAGCAACTTTTGTATATTCCAATCCTGACCATTTTCCATTAAATAATGCCCACCACTCCCATTTTTAAACGAGGGAGCGGAGCGACCGAGTGTCTCCATTCAACTCGAACGGCTCTCATTGTGATTCTGTCTGTCTGTCTGTCTGTACGTCTGTACGTCGAAAATCAGCTGAACCGCTGAACAGATTGGGCTGAAATTTTAAACAGACATCCGGTACGAGTTTACTGAGAACTGCTAACAAAATCAGCTAGATTCATTACGATTTAATCCTACAATAAATTAAAATGTGATTTTAAAAATATCTATAGCATTTGTTTAGTAGCAGCTAGTGGGACGATAACTACGTGGCTTGCATTACCTATTGGTAAGTATTCAGACTACCGCACGGAGGATTGGGGTTCGATACCCATTAGCTCGAAATTTTTTATATTTTTACACCCACATATTATTTTTGAGGGGTGTTAAATGGGTAATAAAACCTAGGTGATTTTGTTTTATCTTGGAAATTTGGTAATGTTTCACGCTAATACGTTTTGAACATGATTCGCATTTTAAATGTTGAGCAATGTGTTGAGTACCCAAACGCCAAAGTCGATGTTAAACGAGTGAGTGAGCCATGTGTTGAGTACCCGGGAACATCGCCTTTTCTCCCATCTAAGGCTCGATGTAGCCCAGTATGGGGAATGATACCGGATACTATACACATAGGTCACTCACTCGTTTAACAACGACTTTGGCGTTTTCCTAGTACTAGATATAATACTAACATTTTCATACCAAAATCTAGCCATACTTTCTTTGACAAAAGCCCGACTCATGTTTGTAGTACAATATTTAATAAATTACCAGCTTCAATTAAATATTCCAACTCACTAACACTCTTTAAGCACAAATTGAAAGAATTCCTTATAAATAAGCTTATTACTCATTTAGAGAATTCCTAGATGACCATTGGACAATTTAACTTATTATTTTCACACTTCTCTCACACCACTTTTTTTTCTCTCTTCACTTTGGCTATGATTTAAAAAATTGTAAAATGTATTCATGTAATATTATCTTATTTATTATGTATAATAACAAAATGCATTAGCATTGTTATTGATATTTTGTAGTATATTGTTATTACCATAATCTGTATTAATTGTACTTGTATTTTTTGTAATTATTTGTAATTTGTGTTTGTCCCATACAATGCATATATCAGTGGACTGAAATAAATGAAATAGTTCAGCAGTTTGTTAAAAAAAAATTTTTTTATTTGTGTTCAAAATCGCTGTAAGTCCGTTGGATAATGTGTTCGCGCGCTCAGTTTACACAATATCAAGTGGACCTGGACCATTGATTTGAAACATCTATAGTATGCTAGATCCGCAGTCTCCAAAACCTCCGCACAGGCGCGAGCGTTGCAAATTGATGCGTCAATTTAACCAATTAAAAATGGATATTTGCCGTTTTAATTTATGCTTTTTTAATGCAATAAAGTATTTTACTTTTTTTGTTTGATATGGATTTAGCTTGTGCAGCATGGGAATGCACAAACAGAAAAAATAAGAAATTATTGCATAATGGAATTTAGTAATCATTTGGTGTTAAAGGCAATATGCTCACCTGTCAAACTGACGGCAATCTTTAAAAATATTTGGGATACAAATCGTTCCCATCTCATCCCCACATCCCATCATGCAAACCGTAATTTCAAGATGGCTTCAAATTGTCACGGAAGTGAACCTAGACTGCGGGTCTAACCTACTATACTTGGTCCAACGAAATAATGCAGATGCTTGGTTGTGGTGGGGGTAGAATGAATGCGCGGTAAATGGAATGTCACCTTCGGGTACGAAAGAGTAATATATTCTACCAAAGCAAGCAAAAATTATCTGAGCTATCACAGAGTTTCTCCGTGTGCAAGATCCACTATGAGCTAGCGTGAATAGAATTGACAAAGTTGTTATGTTGGGAAAACAATTTCGAACCACCTGCATTCTTTCGTTGGGACCACTATATAGATGTTTAATATCAATGAACTTGACTTAGTAGTTGTTGTTGTTCTCCATTCCCGGTTGGAACGTTGAAACATTTAAAGCCTTGGCCTAGACGAAAGCATCATATCACACTCAGGACAACGCATACAGTGATATTAATTGCATATTGTATTGATACACACGTCTGCCTTTACCCATTTGATTTATGTGTTATGTCTTAGACTAAATACACCTCGGTCAATTTTGAACGGGATCCTAGCTAGGCCCTACGCCGAAGAAACCAAAACCTAAAGGATATTACCTTGAAGTGATCTGTCCTTGTGGTAGGCTAAGGGGATAAACTTATGCAGTATATTCAAGGCCCAGACCTACTAGAACTAGATGCATAATAGCTACAAGTTATAAAACCATTAAGACATACCTTATAGTGTGCTCAACATTTCCTTCTCCAAAAAGACACACGGAAATAAATAGAAACAAACCATCAATCAAAACAATGTCAACACACAGAGAGCCGCCATGACAGGAATACGTACGTAGTGTGCCACACACTCGAAGACACAAAGAGCTCCAGAAGAAAGATGCGCATCGTGATGAGTTGTTGTTGTAGTACTATTTTGTCCTGATTTGTGTTCATAACTTAACACGCAAATGTGTCGCATCGTCCAGTTCTGAACTTTAAGTTTTAACGATACAAATTTTAATATGCACTTGGAAAATATTTAATTGGCAATATATGAGGCAAATGTGCCTTTCACTTTCTCGTTATCCCCTTGACTTTTTTGTAACCCGGAATGCTGTGAACCGTGATTTTCCCACGAATAAATTAAACTACATGATTACATTTTCATATTTTTACTAACCTTAAGGGGTATTCAACCGCTAAAATAAAAAATATATTTCATTCAGGCTAGAGGTTTGTATACAGTGAGTTATTTGTGATTTGTTATAGCAATCGGGAAAAATACCCGTTTTATTCAGCCATATTGACCTTAAGTAAAAGTGTCTCATACATTGTTTCTATGTCATTAGTTATCGCGATATTCTTCTCTTCTTCTTTTTTCAACCTAGTAAGGCCTACGATAAATAAATACAAATGTCCGCATTAAGAGTCTACCTACTCAGTCACATAACTGCTTTTTAGTAGGGGACAATAAATCAAAGCGTCCATGCCAACCTTAGCT
>JAMZAV010019720.1:0-21261 GCA_024449915.1 Sweltsa coloradensis
ATACAACAATACTTGGGGTATATATAGGCAAGCTAGTTTGTCGCCGCAGGTGAAAATTTTGAAAATCAGGTTTTTAGAGTGCGTTTGGTGCGTTTTAGAAAAAAGTTGTGCACTGAATGCAATACCAAAATAATGTAATTTTTGTGAGTTGTTTTGTCTTGTGGACCTAAAAGTTCCTAAATATCCGCTAGATTTCATCTTCAAACCGCTAGATTCACAAAACGGTCATTTTAGCAACGAAAACATATACTATATATTCCAAACAGGGTGAAATACTGTTTTTTTTACTGTGTTTTTTTTAACAGGCCTCCTAAACAGCCTGGGCCCGCTTGCAGTTGTGGGCCCTGCGGGCGCCTAGTTCCGCCACTGGCCAGGGAGGCAGAGCATAGTAAAATACCTTCTTACAATAAAAGGTATGGAAAACGATCATTGAAATACAGTGTGCCATTTAGTTTTAGTAAAATTTTCAATAAAATAGATAAAATAAGTAGGGCCAAGAACGATATATAAATAAAAGTCGATCATCTATGATTGTCACGGTGTCGATAAAAAAACTATGTAAAAAATGCAAAAATAAAGAACAGCCCCTTTAAATAAAAGTTCAAAAATGTTTAAATCTAATATTAAGATCTAATTATTCGCTGTGCTCGGAGGGTAGGCCTACGCCAACTTTAGAATTGTCTACTTCGTGTTCTGTGATACCGTGCAAGGGATACTCACTCCGACAATGGGGACTGATTTCTCTGGTTTCGCTACAATCAACTTAAATATCTGATGAATGAAACAATATGAATTGACCTTGTAATAAGCAACAGATTTACTAGATGGCAGTGATGATAGGTATATAGTTGCATCAAATCCAGCACCGGATGTTGTTATTAAAGTTAGTTTTTGTTAACTCCTCTCCACTTTTGCGTGATCATAAAACTAGTCTTTATGTGTGTATCCGAAGTAACTAGTATTGATAGAATCTTCTAAGCTATCACACATGAATTCCTTTTCATATCCAGGCTTCCTTTTCCTTGATATGATTGACTGACCAGTGATTTATTCCAATTTATTCGATATACTTTCCACAAAGTGGGTCGAAATCGAACTAATTTTGTTCAGGTGAAAATTTTCATGTACTCCAATGTATACATTATTCGTCTTGATTCTAAGTAAGTCATTTTGTACCTCGCTCATTATGTATAACTAGGAAAACGCTTAAGTCCCGCCGCGTTGTTGGATGAGCGTAATTGGCGCATTAAGCTGCATTGAGTTACGCGGATTTTCTGTTGTTCTGTGAAAAAATCATTACTTATTCGAAGATTTTTTTTAAATTAAATTAAATTAAATTAAAAATTAACTTAATTTTTTTAATAAATCGTAATTTTTACGTAATTTTAAAAAAGAAAAAAATCGTAAAATTGCAATTTTCATAAGAAATAATTATTCAATTGCGCTCAAATTTTACACGAGTATATTAATTCATGAAATTAAGGTTCTATAAAAAAATCATTACAATAGGATAAAGCATGTAGGTGTTATATGTCAAAGAATTGTTTTAAAAAAGAAAAAACCCATAAAATTTCGATTTTCATGAGAAATAATGTTTCGATTAAGCTCAAATTTCACACGAATATCTTAATTTATAAAATTCAGGTTCTGTTAAAAAATCATTACAATCGGATAAAGCATGTAAGTGTTATAAGCCGAAGAATTTTTTTAAAAATCGAAAAAAATCGTAAAATTGCGTTTTTTATAAGAAAAATTTTCCGATTGCGCTCAAAAACGTGGCAGTTCTAAGTTCAGAGATTTCGAAGGCCTCCATAAAATTTCATCGCAATCGGAGTATCGGTTTAGCCGGAATCGTGTTAACAAACACACAAAAATACAAAAAAAAAAAAAAAAAAAAAAAAAAAAAAAACATTCCGGATTTTTTTCTCCAGTGTAGTGAAATGGAATCTTCGCTTCGCTCGCTACGCTCGCTACGCTCATCCAATTATTATTGTTGTTTATGTTTCCAAACCAAATTACCAATTGAATATCAAACGGACATCTTTTTAAATCAAATTTTGAAGTCTTCCATTTAATTTTTTCTTTGAAAGGGTCATAAAATGTTTAATTTAAAAAGTTTTTTACGCATCCGTTTGAAAAAAAATCTTCTGGCATTTAGGTGCAAAAGGGAATATCTCACAAATGAACTTTTTCCAAATTAATTAATTCAATTTAGAATATATGAAAAGTGGGCTTCGGGGCCTTACTCACAAACAAACAAATGATAACATCTCCCAAAGTTATCGAGAACGAATTCTATGAATTGACAGAACTGATTTTGGCCAAAGTTTCAGAAGGTGCTTTGCAAATGGAGTGATAGGTTGGGGACCTATCTGGCCTAGGGACAATGAAGAATGTTTCCTGTGCGTCTACCTTCGCATGTCCACATCTCGTTGTCCCACTTCCCCGGGAAGACGCAGTTGATGGTGGTGTAGGTCTCGACCACCTGGTTGCCGGCCGCCGCGCAGCTGACAAAGGTCACCAGTGTCCCGATGGGAACCTTCTCGGCGCAGTCGATCCCGGGACCGAACTTGGACTCCAGGGCCTCGTGTTTACAAGTGAAGTTGGCGTCTCCCGAGTCCAGACCGGGACACCCCACCAGCGCCATCACTTTCTGGAATCACAGACACACACATCAGACTAGACGAGTACCCCTCTTACTCTTCCTATTGGCATAATGGTAGCATGGCCGTCTAGCACGATAGAGGAAGCCGTTTTGAGTCCCGGCTCGGACAAGTTTTTTTTTCCTGGCCCAAAGTTATGTTATATCTATAACAGATTCGATTTTTGTAATCTGTTGATGCAAATTACTCTTGACAGTGAAGGTTTTCTCCTTCCGTATTTGCCTGTAGACGTCTTCTCCCTAACTTGTCGCACGAGTAAATAATAAGATTGTTCGTATAAACAGCGTAAATACGAGTTGAGTTTCTCACCTGTGCCGTGTCACTGATGCCCTTCGAGTTCCTCGGGTTGTAGTTTCCTCCTGCGTTGTGAACCCCCCTGGCTGACAGACCGTCTGGTAGAACCACCTGGGACAAGGTACGAGCTAGTTACATTCCAAACACGCCTGTTTCAGAGTAAGGGGGAAACACGAAGACAATATGAAGTAAGTAGCGACTATACGCGACAACCCTTAGCAGCTGCCTCATACCCCTCTCTATTGTGGGGGGCGACCGATACCAGACGCGTCCGTCGATGGTCACTTTGTACTTCAAGGATGGATAGACTTTAGACATATATGACCTTGGCACGCCCGTAAGCACTCAAATTCAAAGGTACAACACACTGGAGAAAATTTGAAAAACGACATACGTGAATTCTTAAATGCACAAGACACAGATATTTTTATGCAGAACAACATAACAAACAGAATTACTTTATCTTATTTAGGGCGACGGTCGTTCGCCCGCAGCCAAGCGCACGCGACTGCTTAGAAGGCGATGACTAACTCGACCCTGTTTACTCCTATCCGAGTTGGGGTGTTTTCAGCTATCTGCACACGCCGTCCCGAAATATTTACAATCTTGAAACTCGGTATTTGACCTGATATGTGGTCCATGACCTTAAAAAAAAAATCAGCCCGATCCGATAACTCGTTCTGTGTTATAAAAGTGCTTCAACTTGGTCTAAAAAATTCCGGCTGGCTGGGTGGGTTCGTGGCTGGTGGATTCTGACAGAGAGGAATAAGAGCCTACAGAGAAAACGGTACATCTTAGAACTATGAAACTTGGACCACACTTAGATGTACCTTAGACTCATGTACTTTTGCTTTCAAAACCAAAACCAAAACCATTTCAACCATTTTAATCCATTTAAACCATTTAAAATCAAAACCATTAATAAATATCTAACACGTGGGCTCTATGCGCGAAATTTGGCATGGGGTAGATAAAAATATCAGAATTAATAATCCGCCAAGAAACAAGCGATATTCCCCCCCATCACCCAGTAAATCATCCCCTAAAATTGGAATAATTCATAGCTCTAACCCAAAATTGAATTTTTATTCAAATTAGTTATTAAAATTATGTTTTAATGTGTTTTAACCCAATCAGCCTATTCTCATTTCCTAAACCACATTTTTTAACCCCCATCCCTAATAGTTTATATTATACCTTGATTTCCAGCATTCACAATGAAGGCACCTAATGAGTTATCAGAATGAAATAGGCATGACCTTAGCCATCCGGGCTATGCTCTAACCAACGGAGCTATGCAGCCATCAATTTAATTCTTACAAAAATTTAGAAAGTGAATCAAATTCCGTCTAAGTCGTACATCCGAGCAATTCAGATGGAAAATTACACTTTGAAATTTCCCTCTTTCTTTGAATTTCATTACAAGTATTTCACGTCTTGATATGAAACAAAAAAAGCAAAAAGATGTGATATCCCCCCCAAATAAAAAAATTTCATAAAAAAAAAAACGGCAGCCAAGCTCTCCTTCAAAAGTCTTTGGCGTGAATGTTTGTGGGGATATATAATTTTAGCCAATCCTTTTCATTCTTTCCCCCTAGTTTCGCATTGAAAAGAAGTAAGATCATATTTCCACCTGTGACGAGCGCCAAGCCGCCCATTTTCGGGGTAAAAAAAAAGTAAAAATGTTAAACTAAAAAAAAATGACTTGGCCATTTGACTTTTTTAAAGTTCTCATTCTAAACCAAATTCAAAGGGCCCAAAGTAATTTTTTTGTCTTTTTGAGTTTAACATTTTTATCTTTGTTTACCGCGAAAATTGGTGGCTTGGCGCTCGTCAAAAGGCGAATCGATCTTACTTCTTGTCAATGCGAAACTAGGGAGAAAGAATGAAAATATTGGCTCAAATTCTATATCTCACAACATTCACAGCCAAAGACTTTTGAAGGAGAGCTTGGCTGCCGTTTTTTTTTTTTTATAAATTTTTGTTTTTGGGGGGGTAAACCCTACAATTCACCATTGTTAAGCGTAAAGTCAAAGCGGCGGGAACAACCTCTTCTTTTTCCCGTTTCGTCGACTTTATGCGTAACAATGGTGTATTGTAGGATTTATTACATGTTTCATCAATTCTGTTTGTTGTATGTTGTTCTGCATAAAAATGTCTGTGTCTTGTGCATTTAAGAATTCACGTATGTCGTTTCAATGTTTCTCCAGAGCGTTGTATATCTGAATTTGAGTGTTCACGGGCGTGCCAAGGTCATACATGTCTCGTGAACACCAAGTTAAAATGTCATGTTAATACAGAAAATTGAACAAACATTATGTGAACTGTAGTGACAATATAGCTACATAAAATAAATTAAAACGATTTTATACAAAACAATTGAATGTAGGATAGACGTACATAAATTCAGAAAAAAAAACATAAACTTATCAGCCGTATTGCATTCCGTAGCTTACCGTGATAATGAGAGCCGCTGCCAACATCGCGATTGAGGACGTCATTGTGTGTGTTTCCCCTTTGGTGAGTTTATGCGGCCAGCATCCCCTGGCCGGCTACTTATTTCCTCTCCCACTCAGCTGACCTTGAGGAAGCTTCTTCGAAGTACCAAAAATCATCAGAGCCTATTGTCCCCAAGCGTCACGGACAAGGCTAAGCTTGATAACAATTTCCTTGTTTTACGCAAAACAAAAGGTATCCGCTTCTGATTTATGCAACTTTAGAGACGGGAAGTCACAATCCAGCTTCCCAAATGGGGCAACTGTGATAACAAAGATTCGATTGAATTAAACAATCCCCTGTACATCGGGTTTATGTAATGGTTTGATTTGTATCAATATTTCTATTTTATATCAAAAAGTAACAATTCACAGTATATTTAAAAGTATTTTTTAATACGTAAAATGTAAAGGTCAACATTGTTGTCAAGGACTATCCACGTTGATAATTTATTGTTTTTTGCAGCTTATGTTTAAATTTTATGATGTTTTTGATATATTTATATTTTGAAATTAATTTTTAAAAAAATATAAGTTTGGGTTAATAATAATAATAAAAATAATAATAATAAAAATTTAATAATATAATAATAATAATAAAAAAAAAAAAAATAATAATATAATAATAATAATAATAATAATAATATAATAATAATAATAATAATAATAATAATAAAAATAATAATAAAAATAATAAAAAAAATAAAAAAAAATAGGTGGTTAAACAACGGGGAACTATTTGGAGAAACAGAAGGTTTTATGCTTGCTATTCAAGACAGAGTGATTGCAACGAAAAATTATAAAAAATACATTATACAAGATGCGACAGTAAACGATCAATGTAGAAAATGTTGTGTAAGGGGTGAAACAATCAAACAGATCATATCCGGGTGCCAGTCACTATATGTCAAACAGATTACCTCTACAGATATAACCAAATAGCTAACATTATTCACCAAAAACTAGCAATCAAGTACAACCTCATTGATTCACACACACCTAACTACAAATACAAACCGGAGAAAGTACTAGATAGATTTCAAATTATATTACGACCGCACAGTTATAAGTTATAACAGACCGGATATAATTATAATTGACAAGAAGAAACAAGAAACTACCCTTATTGACGTTGTT
This sequence comes from Sweltsa coloradensis, assembly GCA_024449915.1. NCBI lineage: Eukaryota > Metazoa > Arthropoda > Insecta > Plecoptera > Chloroperlidae > Sweltsa > Sweltsa coloradensis. Next base: position 6,590 of record JAMZAV010019720.1, read on the forward strand.
GTCCCAATGTGCCATAACGTCGAGACTACATGGAAGAAAAAAAATTGACAAGTATAGTGAACTTGCAATTGAGATCAAGAAGATGTGGAAACAGAAAAAGATAAATACAATCCCATTCGTAATATCGGCCAACGGCACCATACCGAAGAAGCTACATGAAAGCGTTAAACAACTAGATCTTCCACACAATATTTACATCGAGACTCAAAAGGCAGTAATACTCAACACGTGTAGAATATTTCGTAAATTTTCTAAACTAAGAATGATACTTCAAGATTCCGAGACAGCTTCCATCCTGACATGGTTTTCGTGGGTTTCCCATAGTCCGAAGAGCAAATGCTAGGATGGCGACGAGTGATCGGCCACGACCGAGGCCGTCGCTATACTCACTTCTGTTCCACGACCGTACACAGCAGAAAGAAAACATCATCTACAAACTATAATATAAATGACTTATTTTAGTTGGAGATAAGACAAAGTAATAATGTATGTAATATAGGTACACATGGAAGTACTTGACGTAAGTCCGTACAACATGTTAGCTCCGGTTTTGACCGAGTTTGTAGGAGATACATCCAATAAAATAATAGTAATAAAATAAATTAAAATAATAATTTACATTTTAAACTTTCGCGGCCCGTTAAAATTTTCAATCAAAGGTGTAAGAGTTTCGGGTTATTTCGCCGCGTCGCGAGTATTCAATTGACAATAGAGTTTTAGAGTCGAAAAAACAGTTACCATATCTTGATTTTGTTATTGCCAAGGTTAGATAATGGTATGGTATGTGAAATTTACAACCGATCGTTTAGTCGTTATCTACACAAGTTTCAAATCAAAACTTTTTTTTAAACCACACAAGAAAGTCGCCAGACTGTTAAGATCTCCAAAGACAAAATCACTTAGGGGGGCAGTGGTATTTACAAAATCCGTGCAGTGTGGTCAGGTTTAAATAGGGCAAACGTGTAGGACTGTCGCCACATCAGGGTCGAAGAAACATCGCCCATCATTGTAACTCATTGTGAGAAGACTTGTCGGCTGTTGCCAAACATGCCGTCGACAACGTCCAGCAATCCCGACCACGAGATACTATTTGATGAAACCCGAATAATATGCCACGAACCTGCTCTATGGCCACGCCTAACCCGTAATCAGGGAGTAAATAGAATAGCCAAATCACCCAACAACAACAGTGACGTAGGCGGCTATAAACTGAGTAACTCCTGGGCCCCAGTCATCAAACTACATCCCGACCCCACAAGGAACTACAACTACAACAGCAACGTCAACTACAACAACAACAACAACCGAAAGCTAAAACTACATCGACGACAACAAGTGTTGACGTCATCCTCTCCAACCAGGTGAGAAAACTCCCCCCACTCCACCAAGTGTGCCATCCCATCCAATCAAAAGGGACACAGCCACGGAGGAGTGCTCGGCTGAGGCTGAAACAAACTAATCAGCCTCAGTTCTCATGAGTATGTTACCCACAGAGGTAACGAAACGTCGAGGTAAGTACAAGTTACTGGCGAGGGCGGAAAAATAACCCAAAACTCTTGCGCCTTTGATTTCCCCCGACTCCCAGCCTGGAGTCTTGCTCGTAGGCGCGCGGTAGCGACAAAGTATTTTCCCCGCACGCTCGAGCGTTCGCCTCCCCGCCGAGGTTCCAGCTGAGGCCGGTGCAGAGTGCCAAAATACCCAACGGAAAGAAAAGCCAAGATCCGGAATGTTTTTTTTTTCTTTCTGTATTTTTGTCTGTCTGTTTAAACACGATTCCGGCTAAACCGATACTCCGATTGCGATGAAATTTAGGGTGGCCCTTCAAAATCTCTGAACTAAGAACTCCCAACGTTTTTGAGCGAAATTTCGAAAATATTTCTCATGAAAATCGAAATTTTTACGTTTTTTTTCGATTTTTAAAAATTTCTTCGACTTATAACAACTACAAGCTTTATCCGATTGGTAATGATTTTTCACGAACCTTAATTTTATGAATTGATCTATTCCGTGTGAAATTGAGCGTAATCGAAAATTATTTCTCAAGAAAATCGCAATTTACGAATTTTTTAATTTCTTCGGCTTATAACACCTACATGCTTTATCCGATTATAATGATTTTTTCACAGAACCATAATTTTATGAATTCATATATTCGTGTTAAATTTGTGCGCAATCGAATAATTATTTTTTATGAAAATTTCAATATTACGATTTTTTCCTTTGTTTAAATTACGATTAATTAAAAAAATTTAAGTAAATTTTTTATTTTTTTTTATTTTATTTTAAAAAAATCTTCAACAAAGTAATTATTTTTTCACCGAACAACAGAAAATCCGCATAACACATGGCAGCTCAATGCACCAATTACGCTCATCCAACAACGCGACGGGACTTAAGCGTTTTCCTAGTACATAAAATAATGATTCAGTTGTTTTTCTGCAGTGTACATATTCTTGTATTTCCGAAGGAACAGATACCATTACAGACCAAAAATACTCATCCTTCAACGCGACTATAAATAAAGTTTGGAATCCCAAAGCCCCTTACAACAATTATGTAAGAAAGGTGCGACCCCCCGAGTCTGTGTCTTCTTTTTTACAACTTTAAAACAAAACACATGTGTCACCGGATGCAAAGATAACTCAATAAACCGCCGAGATACTCTCCCCCGTACCCTAAGAAGACTGCATGACTAAATGTGGTCGGAAGATAGGATGGCCCGTCCGGAGGCATTCCCTCATAGCTCTCGTCTATTTGTCACCGTGGCTGTTGTCAGCTGAGGTAACAGGTCCTTCTCCTTGCCTAGCATCACTAACCTCTAGAGAGGTAGGAACTACAGTCTGTTGCACTATAACCTGGCTTCACTAGCCTCTAGAGGTAGGAACTACAGTCAGTTGCACTATAACCTGGCTTCACTAGACTCTAGTGGCAGGAGCTAGAGTCTGTTGCACTGTAACCTGGCTTTACTGGGACTCTAGAGGTTAGGAACTACAGTCTGTTGCACTGTAACTGGCTTTACTAGCCTCTAGAGGCAAAAAGTACAGTCTGTTGCACTGTAACCTGGCTTTACTAGACTCTAGAGGTAGAAACAACAGTCTGTTGCACTATAACCTGGCTTCACTAGACTCTAAAAGTGGGAAAATTTACAGTCTGTTGCACTGTAACCTGGCTTTACTAGCCTTAGAGGCAGGAGCTAGAGTATTTGCCACTATAACCTGGCAGTCAGGGTTCAAGTAGACAAAGGTCACTGCTTTTCGAATTTAAGTTGAAGAGGGGAGAATTCGTCATTGGGAAAAGTAAGTTCTACAAGATGTACGCCTGGAGAGACCAGCAATTATTCTTACATCACGTATTTGGATCCTCGCCCGACGAGCCCCAGATAAGTGGCCGTAAGATAGAGACTTTAACAGAAGGGACGATTTGCAAACAATGATTTTAAGTTGACAGCGGATGAAGCATCTGTTTAGAAGTCGGGTAGCAATGAAACAGCTGATGTGTGCGACGTCCAATCCAGAGATTCAGTTACAGCGGGGCTTCGAACCTTGTTAGATGGTGCTCTTCAAATGGTAATTTCCACAAAGAGGAATGAGCACGATTCTGGCTTTTAAGGTGAATCCCTCGACCTTTCTAAATAATGCAGTAAATACGTCTGAAAAGTTAGTAGAATATAAAATTGTAAAAGGGACTTGATAAAATAGTAAATTTTTTTCTTTTTCTACGGGACAACCTAAGAATCAACAATTATATTCAAATTGTCCGAGTCAATCTCTCAAGTTCAAAATTGATTTTTAAGCAGCGGATTTTGGACATTTTTTCTTCGCTCCTTTATCTACAACCTAAATAAAAGAATTATGGTTTTCTATATTTTCTTGCGTTGCACGATTTTTCTCGCCTGCCGGTACAATTTCAAATTTTGCACCGTTTAACACCAGAAACTACAGAAAACCCGTTTGTTTTATATTGAGGTTCTAGATAAATGAGTGTTAAAAGCAATATGCAAACACCGGTGCTCAAAATCCAGTTTTGTTCTAGCTGGATTGATTAGGGCAATTGGAATATAAATGTTGATTCTGGGTAATGTATGTATATGTGGGGCGCGTAATACGAGGGTTTTTTTAAATCTCATATAAATCCGCATATATTCAACAGTCAAAACATCAGTCAACAACTGGCGAAATTTAGTGTTGTTTTTAAGTAATTACAATTCTTTGGCCAAGGTACACTCAATATAATTGTAATTGTAATTGTTATTAAACTATGCTAGCAGTCTCTGCACTCATGTTGATTTTTAACTAGAACCCAAATTCATTTATAATTTATTTTTATGGGTAAGGAGTATGTTCAATGGCGTAGCGGAAGGCCCCGATGAAATAGATCACATTCTATGAAAATTTCAATAAACCAAATCACTCAGAATTGCATTTATAATAACATGACAAAATTCGCGAGGGCCCCCAAAAACCCTAATACTACTCTATTTATACAAAAAATTCATACAATTTCAATTTAAAGTAAAGTAATTTAATTGACAAAACGATATTTAAAAAAAAATATTACTATTAACTCTTACATTTCTCCAACAACACTTAAATGAACTTTCTTATATCAAAATAGATGAAAACTTTAGTTGGCAATGAATTGTTTAAACTTAATAACTACACTAAATTCCGCCAGTTTCGCCATGTGCCCCATTAAGGCGCATCCTAACATAAGTACAACAGAACTTTGTGTTTCTCAATTTTATTCTGGGGACAATCACCACCCCCCTAATAAATCTGTATCATTCATAAAAATGCCCTGAGAGCTATGTGCGGCCATAGGTACCAGAAAAAATGGGAAAACGCCTCAATCATTGGCAACGAATTCTTCTTAAAACAGATAATTTTTACCTTGGTAATTGTTCAACTCTAGTCAAAAATCAATAAAGATCAATACCTGCTATTAAAATCAAATTCATAGCAATATCACGAATCCCAAAGGACAAAATTCATACACAGTATAAAAAAAAAGTAACTCGATAGTCTATGTCCAAAATAAATTATTACAAAATGTTTTAAACTTCCATCAGATTGACTACATTAAATCAAAACACAAGATCTTAAAAGATCTTATTACTCAAACAAGACATTTTTGAAGACAAATTGTATTAATTAAACTGGAAAAGAGTGAACCCGGATTATACAAAATGCTGCATGGCCCTCTATACTTGCACATAGTGTCTGATTTTGATTTGCATTTGTTTATAACAATATAGTAATAAAGTTATATTTTTTAATTTTGGAGTTTTTGTATAATAATTTCTAGCCCTATGTTTTTTTTTAACAATTTTCCACATACCTATGATAACAAGGGTCAAGGTAATTAGCGATATTAATATTATGTAATTGACACTGTATTAGGCAATGGAAATAAAACTCTTTTTGTATTGTATTTGTAAATAATTAGTTATAATTAATATGTATTACAATCATATTTAAAGCTATATAGACCATTTTCCAAATCAAATCTTAGGATTCGATGTAAAAATAAACTCAGTTACACTTAAATTTTGTGTCATAAACATATGCAAATAAGTCAGTTTGCTGGTTGATCGAAATGGCGTTGACTAAAAAAAACTATGTGTTTTTTACATCCAGATGTAGGCGTGTTTTGCCAGGAAGTTAACGTCCCCATGCTATGTGAAAATAAATGTTCTGGAAAGAGAGAACGTTAAAACCTACCGAGTCAATAATTTGCCTTTTCAAGCTTTTTAAAATGTATTCCCGACCTTTTGCGTACGAATCTGAACATTTTCACATACGAAGCCTACATCCTTGCGTTTGATGCGTGACTGTATTACATCGGTTTACATATTTCAGCGAAATGTACGATATCAACAGGCAAAGCGACGGCTGTAATTGACGTAGCATGTTCACTATCGTCAACACTTCCATGGTGTCAACCAACTAGGACTCGATAGTGATGTAAACGAAACAGTCACGCCGAGGTGTAGATATTTATATCAAAAACAATTGTTTACACATTTTTTTATTGCACAGGTAATTACCTCAATGCATGCAAAGTGCATTTGCTAATGATTGAATGATCGGTATATAAACCGCTGACAAACTCAGTAAAAGTCACTCGCTCAACTGTCGCCAACACAGCAAGAACAGCTTTCCGAAGTGCACAGCAGTCAGTAAAACCAACAAACGTAAGCATGCTTCAAGATTTACTAGCTGTTAGAGGACGCAGAAATTTTGTATTTAAGCGTAGTTTTGATAGCATTTCCATTGTAAAACGTCTTCGAAGTTGACTTAAATATATATTTATTTTTTTAACCTTGGCTTTACAGTAGGCGACTATGACGTTGGTTTGTTAGTACTTTAGACATAATTTAAAAAAGTGACTGCCCCGGTGTAGTCACTTTTTTAATTTCTGTCTTAAAGGGGTATTTAACCGCTAAACTCAAAAAATATATTTCATTCAAGCTAACTAGTAATGAATTTAGCAATTAACAGAAAAATTATTGTGGCCCCATGACCTCCCAAACAATTGTCAAAAATGACATTTTTCGAGCTAGGTCCCATCGGGGAAAATCTCCCATAAGAAATAACATGGGGACGATCTTTAAGCCCGGACCTGGAGGATTTGATCCAAAAAAATATTGGCCATCATTGACGTACTCTTCAGCCTTTTCTGTAAAATTCTCTATATTTTGTTTTGTAATTTGGGCAAGTAGTTCGGTCAAAATATGCTGATTACCAAGTTGGGGTGTGATTTTTTGGGAAAGCATATTTTTGCGTGTTTGAGGGTATATTTGGGCACAGTTTCAAGACCGATGTTTTACAAGGGCATTTAGATTGATACTATGCTCTAGTATCTATGTGGACCAAAAAGAAGCAGGTTAAAGCCGATTTAGGAAATTTTCCAAAAAACACCAATTTTCGCCAATTTTTTGGATCAAAAAAAATTTAAAAAATTCGTGTTTAAATCACAGTCAACAAGATAATTTTTTAAACGGTCATTTAAGTGTAGTATTGTGCTATAGATCACGTGGTAAAAAATAATTTTTGGGGTTTTTAGCCCCTTTAAGTACTAATACATATAAGTATATAACACATGTATTATTATATGTACATATGTTTGTGTTAATATTTTACATGACATTACACACAACTTGCTGTTGTTTAGGGCCGGTTCCACCAAATAAATATTACCTTAAGATGTACACACTTAACATTATCAATATTCCATGAATATGTAGATTTAAAAATATAAATAAATTAAAGTGGGTGGGACCTATTTCCAACTGTAATATAACTAAATTAATGAAGAATATTATTTGGTGGGACGAACTCTGGACCCTTTTTAAAATATTTCTCTGGAAGTCTTCTAAGATATAAATATAAATATTATATCATCCCTTTTTAATAGTTTCCCCCAACAGTTAGCTATAGTGCCGCTATCCCCCGTCTACAGTTTAAACATGCACTCGGGCTGAATTGAATTGGCCAAACCTTTCCGCTAATCGCGTCATTATAGGATTAATAATAGAGGTAAAAATGCGTACTAAAAAACCCTAAAAAAACCGTTAACAATTCTATTTAAAAATATAAGGACCTTTTCCAAAAGAAAATGAGTTCTATTATTATTATCATCCATAAACAAAAAACCTACAACACCATTAACCTTCCTTTTAAAATATGAAGGGACTTTAACCGAAAGGGACATTTTAAATTTTTTATCATCCATAAACAAAAAAAACTACAAAACTAACGTTTCTATTTATAATATAAAGGACTTTCACCCGACAAAAAAGTTTTTAAATTTTTATTGCTATTACTAGGAAGCGTGGCAAACGCCCTTTAATGGCGCGTTTTTTGGATGAGCGTAAATTTGGGGCATTTAGCTGCCATGTGTTACGCAGATTTTCTGTTGTTCTGTGACAAAAATCATTCAGTCGAAGATTTTTTTGAACGAAAAAAATCATAATTTTTTAATATTAATTTTTTTTTAAATTGCGGTTTTCCCTAAAAAATAATTATTCGATTACGCTCAAATTTCAAACGAATATTAGTTCATAAAAAAAAAGGTTCTTTGAAAACATAGAATCACGAAATGCAGAAAGGGCATAAGTCCAAGATACATAGTTTTTAGGTAAATTTACAAAAAACTATCTGCAAGCACATTGTGAATCTTTATTTAATTTAATTGTTCACCACAATTGAAGTAATAAATAATGTGACCACCCAATGTATTTTTTTTTTTTAAATTTGCACATTGTTACCTACTGTTGGCCTACTAAAATGGTGGACTTATGACCTTTTTTGCAATTAGAAGTAAAATTAGCAACTTTACATTTTTTTTATTAAGTATTGTGATACAGAGCCTCGGAATTCAAAGTTAGTATGTATATTATTGATAACTAGGAAAACGCTTTAAATCCCGCTGCGTTGATGGAATGAGCTTTTTTGTAAGTTTTTTAATTTGCGTAGGACCACTTTCCTTTGCAAGTGCTTTTTGAATGCATTGTAGGTGATTGTTGTCAAGTTTCTATTATTACTTGTTAATTGTTATTATAAACCTAAAAAAATTCATATTAAAACCTTTATTTCTAAGAATTCTTGCTAACTTTTTCAACTTTTTTTTAAAAATGTACTACATCACCATAGCCTTAATGTCCATGTGAAATATGAACGTTGTAGCCCCACCCGTTTGGTCAGAATCGGCCCAAATGTCACGAAAACATTGCACTAAAAATCGTAATAAAAGTACGATATTCATGAGAAATTTTTCTTCGATTATACCCAAAAACGTGGCACGTCTAAGTTAAGAGATTTCGAAGGTCCCCTCCAATTTTCATCAAGATTGCTTATGCCGTTTGCCCGGAATCGTGCGAACAAACAGACAAAAAACAAACAAACAAACAAAAAAACACCCGAGCTAAATTTTGGGGGGGGGGGGGGTCAGTAAAATTGAAGTCTTCGCTTTGCTCATCCAATTATTTTAAGTAATAAGACTGATAACTAGTAAGTAAACAATAAACATGTCTCAATAGTGCATTATAAGTAACATAAGGCCGGTCACTTAATCTTACATAAAACTACCGGAGTCTTTTTATGAATGTGTGTCTTGTCTACCCTTTTATGACTATAGCTTCAAGATAGAATGAGAATAATGCCAACACTAAGAGGGTCAAATGAAATTCATTGAAGGTCATAAAGATAGATTCTGACAGACCAAGCCACGATTTCGTCGCAGAACGCGCCAAATTCTCCGGGGACATATTGTAATACCTTTTGAATATCTTGAATTTTCAAGGGATTCATAGGAATTTTGTCGTCCCCAACATAAGCTCTGTCACTAGGCAACGTTACAGTCTGTCGCAGGGGAGCATTCATTTTAAAAGAATGCATTTTGACACATTAAATGAACGGAGAAGCTTTACAACTCCGACTTGTGCACTATTGTCCTCAAAGTAATGGAACGTTGACACAGCAAATAACACCTTTTTCTCCCGAGGAATCTGCCTCGATTCAGTCTCTACAGAGTTTGTTTGTTTCTTGTTGTTTCGTGTAGTATTGTGGCCACCATGATTACCATGATTTGATTGAGTCATTACTGGAAATTTAAACACGTAAAGTGCAGAAAGGGTGCAAGTCCCGGACTTAGAACCTTTCTGCTCTTAACGTGAAATTGAATGGCCTGCCATCATGCACATATTCATTCGGACTAATGCCCATTCTGCACTACACGATGGCCCTTGGAACTGACTTATGAAAACTGGGTCTAACTCATTTCACCAAAAAATGTGACTTATGCCCTTTCTGCATTTCGTGATTCAAATACAATCTGATAAAGCATGTAGGTGTTAAAAGTCGAAGAAATTTTCGAAATCGAAAAATCGTAAAATTGCTTTTTTCTTGAGAAATAATTTTTCGATTGTGCTCAAAAACGTGGCAGTTCTAAGTTCAGAGATTTCGTAGTCCTCCATAAAATGTCATCGCAATGGGAGTATTGGTTTAGCCGGAATCGTGTTAAAAAACACACAAATACAAACAAACAAATGAAGAAAAAAAGAAGAAAAATATTCCGGATTTTTTTCTCCAGTGTAGTGGAATGGAATCTCCACTTCGCTTGCTACGCTCATCAATCATTGTTATAAAAGAAAAACAAAGAATAGAACGTTAAAATAAACACCTCGACGTAAATTTGAACCCTCACACAGAAGTCAAACCCGCTACCACCCTGCACACATCATTGTGTTGCACCGTGTTGGGAGGTAACGACGGTGGTCCCTCCCATGGAAAGGTTAAATAAATAAATAAATTCTTGTAGGATGCCCGCTGTAGAGTATACACATCAGATTTAACCGGTGTGACCCTCTAGCTAGGTATATAGCGGATAGGACAATTGTGAAGGGATGTCCGAGGGCTATTTAAGAGGACTCAATCCCTTGCATTCGCATTAACGACTGAGGAAAACCTCGGAAAACCTTCAGTCCGGATTTCCGGTCTCGACGGGATTTGAACCCGGGACCTCCCGCATCAGAGTCGAGCGCCTAGAGCTCGAGCCAACACTGTCGGTATGGAAAGGTTAGCCAATTCGGCGGTTCGGCCTAACAGTCCCACCAACTGTTGGCGTGAGATAGCGGCACTATCTGTTAGTTAGTTACCAATAGTTAGCTAGTGTCGCTATCCCACGCCAACAGTTAGCTAGTGTCACTATCAAACGCCAACTGAAACTACTACACTTGCCTGGAGATAGCAGCACGCGCGAAATAACACGTACGATAACTCTTGATTCCTTCGTGCCGGGAAATACAACGATAACAATTATTTACATTTTATTAAACGTGGTGAATGATTGTAAGCATCTCTCCATGTGAATTAGTCTGAAAGTTGTGCAAATTTGTTATAGAAGTTTTATGACTGTGTCTAGTACTTTTAGATGTATTTAGTAAGTAAAGTAGGCCTTCTCACTGGATGTTCATCAACCGCCATATTTTGGTATTTGTTTTCCTGCGTTGGTCATATTTGAAACCAAATACATTGTACTTCGTAAATAAAATCATGTTGGTCCTTGGTCGTATTATCGATGGCAAACATATTATAGAAGATTTACTACACTACATTCTAAAATATTCACTGTGCGTGTTTCCTTGGTGTGAAGTGGGAGAGGATGATCTAAGCAGCATGTACACCCCCCCCCCTCTCCCTCACGCCTTTCTAATAAGCTAATTTCTAAACACGCCACTTATTCTATCGTTCGTTTTATAAATGAGGCTAAAATAAAAATGTATAATACACAAGTCATGTGTGTGTAAGTCTACCTCCCATGATCATGCTTCCTATTTTCCAACGAGAAACAGTCGTGGAAGCCGTAAATAAATCAAAATCAAAATCGACCGACCTAATTGTTAACGTTAATTAATTAGTTAATGGGGGGGGGGCCCCCATTAACCATAGTTCGGAGATGGATCGTCCCCGCGATCCCCCTGCAACCCAAGCCTGTTAAACCGTTGGATGAGATAGGGCAATTTTTTATGTTAAATGTCAATTTAAATATAGCCTGGCTACTCAATACAGCGAATTTCACATATTATGTTCTGTACAACGTTTCGCCCATTTTTTTCTATTGCAAAGGATATACACATGTCGTGATTAAAGAACATTTCAATTAACAACAGTTACTATTAACACAAGCTTCGTTATAAACTAGAAAAAAAAACTTGGGTGGCCAATTTACGGCCAACATAAAAAACTATATCTAAATGAGTCCTGCACACATTTAAACTTGACACGCTGGTACAAAAGACAACACCATTCTACAAACGATAGATCTTGAAAGCGCTCCACAATAAGTCCCCGCATTCTGCATCAAATCTAGTTTGTCCGAGCTATGCAATCTTCATGGACGGGGTTCCCTGTGGTTCCTTCAGTCATATGGCGTAATACGAGTATCTTCACCTCAGCATCATCTGATCGGGCGGGCACAGTACAGAATTGTCGCTGATCGGCTCATGTTTATAAAACCGAACATTTTGTTGCAGAAGATGAATTCCAGAGTGATGCTCGCCTGCTTGGCTGTTGTGTTGGTGTCGGTTTCCATGGCAACCGCCCGGCCAGAGCCAGGACTAGGAGACCAGGTGAGTGTATCACACTATTAATAATACAAACCTTGAAGATCAACATTTTTTTTTTGCAGGTTTCAATATATTGAGTGAATTACCTAGTCTAGCATGAGAGTTTTTAAAATCGTCAAAATCGGTCAAGAAGTTGCCGAGATTGCAGGCATACCGAGAACGAAACAAACAAGAATAAACAATAAATAATAAAAATAATAATAATAATAAAGATTACTTTGAAACTCATCAATATCTCTCTCTTAGCAGAATTTAACTTGAACAAACTATTACATTACCAATACAATCATACGAATTTTTACATTACAGAGTACACACTCCTTTTAGATCTCAAAGCTTTTGAGTGTGTAAAGCTTGGCTGTCTTTTTACGTCTTTATATTATGAGATCACTGCTATACTCAAAAACCTTATTTGTCAGTGATGTATAATCCAACACGAGATTAACCTATTTCACAGGTCATTACATTTGTAAATCAGTTTCTATAACTGAATAGGATACGTTAAATAAATAAATATCATTATATTAATACGAATTTCTCCACTAACACCACTGTGGTCAGTTTCTTCTTTTTTTTGTAGGGGATTCGCTAAAATTAAACTATTTTGTTGGACATTTTTGGCATGTGTAATTTTTATAATATATATTAATTTTATATTTTGAATAATTATAGCTCAAATGTATGTAAAGAAAATATAAATGCATACACAACCGGCTAACGAAAATGTGGATAGCAACTGAGAAGAAATAAGCTGCAATCCCGATCGTCGGCACGTCTAAAAATGGTCTAATGGTACACGTCTTCTAAGATTTTATTTATTACTTTGAACGGTTTTGTTTCCAGCTGACTGACATAGGACTGGACACAGGGAGCTTCCCAGCCTTAGGCGACGCGATGTGCAAGTCGGGTAAGTCTTTAGGACACGTACAATTACTAGTGTGTGTAAACAGTGCTCACTGTGTCTTCCATAAAATTACACAAAGTCTAGGATATAATTCACATGCTGCGATAATAGACAGGTTATACAAAGAATGTATCTTCTTTGTTGGCTAGGATATTCTTGCACGTTTCTCATGTTCAAAACAGCAGAAACAAAAGTATATTTGCAGTGATGAAACTTTCAGAGGGAATAGGACACACTTGTTAGTTGGCAAATAGCTATTCGCTCGGCCAGGAAGCATCCGTCGAACATGAAACTTTACATAGTTGTCAATAAAGCGGGCAAGAACAGCCCTACAGTCGTTTTTTCGGCTACTAAATATTCACGAACGTGGTAAAATTCAGACTTTTGAACAAAATCCAAAATCGCGAAAATCATTTTTTGATATATATATATTTGAAAGCAAATTTGAGAAAATTGTACTGTATAGCGCAATTGTTTCTGCTTCCGTGACAACTGTTCAAATTTCAATCTCCTGTGGTGTCAGACGGCCGAGCCAATATTAATTTGCTAAAAAATCATGTCCTACGTGAACTTAATTTAATTTCACTCCATTAACATTTTACTAGACCATAATTATTTATAAATTTGGTAATAATTTTTATTTTAACCCACTAATGTGCTTTAACAGCACAAAATATTGAAGAAATTAAAATATGTATCTTGCTAGTAAGTAAATTCGAATATTGAGCATATTATTATCTAAGGCAGGCAGGCCTCACAGTCGTATCGAAACAAAGTATACGAAATACTTAACAAAATATTTAATTTCTGAAATTACTGTAATTTTATTAGTTCAAATAGATTAAATTTAAAAAGAACTCAGTCACAAACACAATATTGATCTTGCATTTTAAAAACCAAGACAAAACCAACAATTACAGATTTTCAAGAAAACTTTTGTATACGCAGTAAACGTAAAGAAGACATCCAAGATGAGTAATAATAATAATTTCATCACTAGATCAATAGCTTTATTTCATACATCATTAACTGTCCAACATGTCAATTTAATGTTCTGTTTTTTTGGTTTTTATTTTTATTCATAATAAACTTTTTGGTTAATAATTTGGTACTAATGCACAGCCATATTTATAATAATTTGTGAAATGTTTTTTGTCCGGTCTGTTGTGGTTTTTTAATTGTTAATTTTGTTTGATAAAGATTTCTGGAAAGAAATCTAAATATCACATTTAAATAAATATTTTGTTAACTAACAGTGAAAAAGTCCAATGATTTATATTTATAAGAGTAATAATCTGTTTGGCTTGGTTTGATGAAGGTGTTGGAAGTAAGATCCCGGGCATGGACAAGTTCCCTGGCATGGACATGTTCGGAGGTGGCGACTGCGACACCACCAAGGAAGACAAAACCACCAAAGCCGCCGCGGAGACGACTACGGAGAGCGCCTAGGAGGCCGGTCTGTTGCTGTGTAGACCTAGGTCTTGGCTTTACGACGAACATCTGACTATTTATTATAACTAAGCTTATGACAATAATTAATTTGTAATAATATTTATGTTATTGTGTTATTAAAATCAGGAGTACATTTACTATAGCAAATGTTTTAGTTATTGAATTCTTAATCCTTTCCATTTTGAAAAT
>JAMZAV010019733.1:0-19335 GCA_024449915.1 Sweltsa coloradensis
TTTTAATAGCATATCGCTCGGTAAAGTCAAGACATCGCGTCGGCACGTCATTTAGGAGTTGAACATGCCAGCTCAAGAGCCAAGCATACTTAAACTTGTGCCAAACTATCCAAAACAACATAATCTAAAAACACTTTAAATATACGAAATGTATTTAGGCCTTTTCATATGTGTTGCTAATAACATATCTATTATTTAATTTTTGTTATTCTAGACACTGTATGGTTATAGATGAGGGTGGAGGAGAATTACCGGGATTCGAACCTGCATCCTCCTAGTTTGATAAACCTCGGACCAGCGCCCTAATCGTATGAGCCACCGCGGATGACATGTACGTTATGAAAAAGTACATTGAATGGATATTTTGTAAGGTTATAATTGAACAAGGTGTTGATTTGTTACCTCCTCTTCTATCTACAGTTCGCGGGTTCGTCACAGTGTAGGCTACAACTACCGTTTACGCTTGCCTTGTTGGAGAATGTGGGATTATCGAGAACCACCTTAGGCAAGAGGTTTCTTATTTTAAAACCCCTCCACACGCGAGGAAGCGCTCAAGAGTTTAGAGCTTCTCACACTTCGCCAGCACAGAAGCTCACGTGTGAAGGCCTCCGTTTTAATCAATGTTCCGAGACCAGAAAATAGAAAGTTAAGGGCAAATTATCAACAATAACATGTAATGGTGTATTTGATCAATATCAATGTGATAAAACAACATAATTTAATCATCTCTAAACATGGAATATTTTGAAATGCTACCAAAATACGTGAAGTTATAACAACAGACAAAATACACATTTTAGCAGGGCATTTTATTCCTTTCATATTATATAATAATGAATATTATATTATATTCAATAAATTTGGTTGAAATTAAGGAAACAAGAAGCAATGAGAAAAGTTTTGCTTTGGAAAAGAAAGAAATATCATTTCCGTTAGACTTAAAAGGAGATAAAATTAAAATGACACAAATCACCTATGCAAATACACACGTTCATAATGTGTCTTACACACATTGATCCAAACACCTGAATGCGTGCGACCAACTGAGGCAGAAATCATTGTCAGATCTCAATCTAACCTCACCTAGATGCGCCAATGATACGACGTTGTCAATCACATAGACGCCCTAGAGAGCGATACAAGATCTACTAACAGCTGCAGGAGAGAATATTCTCGTTCGTCTTCTATCTGTCGCTAATTTACCCCCTCCCCTCTCCCCCCCCTCACCACCTGTTCACCCCAAGCACCAGTTTAATAATGCACGGCATCTATTTGCATACAGAGCAACGCTTTAGACAACAAGTCAGCGCACTCTGGTTGCCTAGGCAACCAAGCTCACATTCTCTCCGCAAGATTCAACCACCAATCAGACTTGGGCCTGACTTTAGAACGATGAAAACACGTTTTTTGCATTTTAATTAATAGGTACATTAGCAAACGTATCTCGTTCGTTAAAGTTCTGGAGACGATGATATTCCTACTTCATTTCGGAATATATTTTTTCGTATAAATTTGAATATACTAAAGGAGAAAGTGAAGTGGAATAGAATGGGAAATGAAACGACAGATTTGAGAATTCTCCGGTATATTAAGAGGCCTCTTCATTATGTCAGTACAATTAAGTGAAGAAATATAGAATTGCATTTAATAAAACAAGAGGTGGTATGGGTGCACCTAAAAGTGTATGAAGCTACGTCACTGATACACAATAGGCTATAGAAATGAAATCAATATAGTGTAGATTTTGTTGGTGGCGGTGCCGGTTAAGCAAACTTTTACAAAATGTTCTATTTGTTCGAGCATTACAAATGGTTCAGGTGCCTGATCATGAATTTTAAAACTTTCTGGGGGATAGCTTTTTCCCCCCTTACCCACAGGGCCAACAAAAACATTCTGTATCATACTTGTTTAAGGGGAATGCTAACAAAAAACGCATGACAATCGGGTGTCATGTTCGTTTTTTTATCGTGAGACGTGACACACGCACAGACAGACAGACGGACGGATAGAAAAGTGCGCAAACCCCATAAAAAACTAAAGTTTGATAGATAGTAGCCGTCGGGTGGATATAGTTGCAATTAACCAAAGAACTAGCCACGGCTATATCATTGACCCTACCATAAGATTTGAAGGTGATACTGGACATGCGGAGAAGGTGGATCGAGAAAAGAAAGACATCTACGAGGCTACCGTCCCATATTTTCTCACCAAATATGATAAAAGGAAATTGAGGTGATCGGACTCTTAATAGGAGCAAGAGGAACGATACCGGATTTTTTTGTTAAATTTTGCAAACGTTTTAGACTAAATGCGAGTCTTATTTATGACTTAATGCTCCTTGCTTTAAAGGGATCGATTTTGATTTTTAGAAATCATCTATATGGCCAAAGCAAGAAGTAACAATTGTATAAATCAGTATTTGTTATTTTTATACTTCACAAATCATACTTCTCACTTCATTTTTAACTTCATTTCATTTTTTCATAATCTGTAACTAATCTTACTTATTGTTAAACGTAATTTGAATAAATGCAAATTAATTCATTTTTGTTATTCTGTGTCTTTAAGGCAACCTTTATGTAAAGGCAGACCTTTGTTTAAAGGGGCTAAAAAAACAAACAAATTATGGTTTACCACGTGATCTATAGCACAATACTACACTTAAATGACCGGTTAAAAAATAATATCTTGTAACTCTGATTTAACACGAATTTTTGAATTTTTTTATCCAGAAAGTTGCGAAAATTGGTGTTTTGAAAAATTTCTTAAATCGGCTTAAACCTTCTTCTTTTTTGGTCCACATAGATACTAGATCATAGTACCAATCTAAAATGCCCCTTTATAAAAATCGTGTCTTGAAACTGTGCCCATATATACCCTCAAACACGCAAAAATATGCATTCCAAAATCACACCCCATATTGGTATCAGCATATTTTGACCGGACCACTTGCCCAAATTACAAAACAAAATAAAGATGATTTACATAAAAGGCTGCCGAGTTCGTCAATAATGGCCAGTATTTTTTTTTTTTATCAAAATCCTCCAAGGTCACGGGGCATAAAGATCATCCCCATGTTATTTCTTATGGGATATTTTTGCCGATGGGACCTAACTCGAAAAATAACAAACGTTGACAATTTTTTGGGAGGTCATGGTGGCCCCAATAATTTTTCTGTTAATTGCTAAATTCATTAAGCGAGCGAAGCGAGCGTTTCCATTTGACTCTGCCGGAAAAATTAGTCACTGGTTTTGTTTTTTTTGTTTGTTTTTTTTTTTTTTTTTTTTTTGTTTTGTTTGTTTGTATGTCTCGCCATAACGTTCGAACGGAGGCTCGGATCGAGTTGAAATTTTGACCATCCGCAAGCTTCGTTCTCGATTGAATGCCATTAGTTTTGTGGCAAAATCGTTCAAAAAGTTAAAAAGTTACATTAAAGTTAATCGAAAGTTTTTTTCTAAAACTTAACGGGGACAAAATCTGAGATAGCCAAATCATTTAGAATGTCCGTCCGGTCACGAATATGTTAATTTTATTTTGATCCGATAAGTAGTGTAGATGGAAATTACATTATAACAAAAGTAACGTTGCCATGGCAACGAAAAGACGCGCGCAGTTTCTAATGCACTGCCACCTAGAAGTAATCAAAATACTTTCAAGGAAGCAGTCTATTATTTGTCAACAAAGAGTTTAAATAGTTTTCCCAAGGAGTCAAGGTCCTCTAGATGGCGGTGGATTTTATTCACAAAGTAAAGGTTTACACACGGGTTTACCCAAATACCTTGGCAATAATAAATAATATTGGAAACATGGCCCTGTGGACAGCGAACGTCGCAAATTTTAAAATTTAAAAAATGTGCAATGTGGGTCTAGCTATAGCACGTGCTCGCTTATCAACGCGTCCAACTGAGCGTTTCCTAGTTACTAATTAGCCTGAATGAAATATATTTTTTGAGTCTAGCGGTTAAATACCCCTTTAAAAATAAATAAAGTTGATCTGAAAATGCGTATGTAACTACAAAAGGCCAAAGCCTGTAAGACAATATAGATTCTTTATTCATCGTCTTAGTCAGGCCAAGTATCTTCTCCCAGTTTCCTGATTAAGACCCGCGATCTAGTAAATCTACGATGCAAGTTTCTATAATTAAACTAATTATACAACCCAGTCGTATTATTGCAAAAGCTTAGCTTCAAAGCTGCGGTGGAAATGGTTGAACGAAGTCGTATTTCATCCAAAGTTTCAAACAATTCGTCTTCTGTAGGCTCTTCTCTGCCTGGCTAAGATAAAAGCAAAGCGATCTCAGGTAATACTATCTACATCTAATCTTGTTTGTAGGCTCATCTTACTTAAGGAGATACAGAGTCAAACCGTTCATTTACTGGTCGATATTATGGATGTCATGGTTACTTAAGTACTAAAACGTCAACTTGTTGATTGAAAGCGATAACTTTATTGGATGAACAAAGCGAATACTTCAATTTCACTTACCCTAAGAAAAATAGCTCGGGCGTTTTTTGACTGTTTGTTCGTACCAGGCAAACGGCATATGATGCGATATTGTTGAAATTTGAAGGGGACCTTCGAAATCTCTGAACTTAGATCTGCCACGTTTCTGGGTACAATCGAAGAAATATTTCTTATGAATATAGTAATTTGACGATTGCTATATGTTCGTGTTATTTGGTCCGCGAACGGGCAAACGGCTACTGCGATCTTAATGGATTTATATGAGAACGTTCGAAATCACGGAACTTAGATATGTTATGATTTTGAGGACAATAGAATAAATATTTATCATAAAAATCGTACTTAAGGGCAACGATAATCAACTATAAAAGCTCATTCATCAACGCGACTGGAAAAGGGGAAGCGGCTTAGTATGTAGAATACTTCATACATAGAGTGGTATTCTCGCATTTTTTCGTTTTACTGAAGCAAATATTAAGCCTGAGAGTCTAAGTAGGCCTCCTTAGTTGTCAATGTCTATCAACAAGTTGTCGCATGATTTAATTCTGTTTATAAAGTTGTCACTTTCCATAAAAAAAAAAATCGATCGCGTTATTAAATAAGCCCTTGGTCACATTGCTGTCGGATGACGTATCTCAAATACACGACGCAAATTGACTTGTTTTTTCGAGTGCTACATTAAACAAGAACATTACAAATATAAAAATTAATGTCTGAATAATCGACAGTGGGTTACTTGTGTAGTTGGTGGACCCAACTTTTAAAATTTTTTTTTTTTTTTTTTACTCAACCCTAAAAAAACCCTTCAACGTCGTTTATTTAAAACAGAAAAGACTTTTAATGGAAAAGTACTTTCTTTTAAAATAGCAAGGCGAAAGGAATTGAAGTTTTATTTGTTACTGTTACACAAAAAACGTGATGATTCTATTTCAGATTTTTTGGTGGGAATGTATAAAATAGTACACAATGATTTGTTCTTGACTTTTTTCATCAATGGTGAGTGTTTTGTTGATTTATTTGAAAAAACGGTTTTGAAAAGTTGGGGTCATACCAAACTACACAAGTACCCGACAGTGTAGCTCAAAACGTGGACCTCGCCAACCGATCTTGAAATAAATTCTAGTAGAATCCAAATCACAGCATCTCACATCGGCGCAGAGAATAGCTTCCTAACTTTTATCCCCGCTGCAGGTGTTAAAAGGCCCGGGTTCCTGCGCCCACGATCAGCGACCACTTTATACCGTGTTATCTTCAGCATGAAATCACCTACCCCCGCCCTCGTCAGGGTTTACGGGGCGGGTGTAGGACGAACATTGAATCTTATAGCCGCTTCTAAGTTTAAACGCACACCCCACAACGCACAATTCATAGCTGTTCAATAAACCAGCGTTTTAAAAATGTTGTAGACCTACTGCAGGGAATAAGAACGTTGAAATAAAATATTTGATTACATTTATGTTTTAAAAATATTATACTATAAAATTGTTATATTTTTAAAAACATTGTTGTTGAAATATTATTTGAATGTTTGCATGCGATGAAACGTAGTTAGTGTGGTGTTCGAGGAAGGGCCCCCCCTTGGGGGGGGGGGGGGGGTTAGGAAAACCCTGTTTTAAAAAGTCAAATTTGAACATTTTACGTAATTACTGGTTTGTTTGAAGCTTTCTCGATTATACACATTCGTGACTACTTTTTAGGTAGACCGAGTAAGTGTAGGAAAATTTATTACTTAATTACCTTGAAACACCAACGTTTCGTGGCCGCTGTGGACCACATTGTCAAGGTGTACTGTACGTACTGCTTGTTTGGTTAGTATGGTTAGGTTAGGTGGTCAACTTTTTTGTTATGCAAGTTTTCTGAAAATGGTTTAATATTATTCTTGAGTGTTTCAATTAATTACAAGCTGAAAATAGCATAATGACCATGGTCAGTGCCAAAGCACAATTACCATTACTTAATCTGACAGACGTTAAATAAATAAATTACATTATAAATGCAGAATGTAATATCAAAGCATTCTGTAAACAGAGGAAGGGGCTTAAGATGAAAGACAATCACTATTTATCGCTTACCTGAACGTTAAGTGCCGTCTTGGCAGTGTGGTTATAGCGACGACCATGTAGTTGATATGCACTTAAATGTTGATGATAGTAAGTCGAGAACAAACCAGACAAGAATAGACATGAAGCTAACAACGCACAGGAACATTTAAATACATGTATGGGCACTGATAACTCTACTGTTGAGTGCCCTAAAACAACATCAGCTCACTTGAATACATATTGAGTAGAAATGCACATAATATAAATACACTTCAATATCACTTAATTGAACACAAAGGAAAAAAAAACGCCGCGACCGCGAAGCTTTGCACTCGACGCACATCCGAGACACACGAAGTTGAACAGAGCCGGACTGAGTACGTACGTCCGATCACAATCACAGGCCGTGAATGACTAACTAGTCAAGTCTGAGTACACTACACTACACGATAAGCAGCGACAGGTAAGAGGGCAAGAGGGGAGGGGGAGGGGAACTATAACTACAACGATAAGGCGGGTACTGGTAGTGGCGTAACTACGGGGGGGGGGGGGACCGCATCGCCAAATTTGGTCAGATGGGGGGAGGGGGCACAATTTTTATTCCATAATTATATATTTATTGAGATATTAATATAGATATTGAGATAATATTCTTATTTGTAGTTACAATAATCCAATCACACTCTAACAAATCAAAACATTTCCGGACTGTGCGCCTGTACCCACAATACACAATACCAAGGACCACCACAAGGGCCCCACCAAAAGGACAAGGATAAAGCGTTATAACCCATAAATTATTCTGGAGGGACACCATTAACTTTATCCATATGTACACCTTTCACGAGACGTGCTGGCCATTGATTTTTCGAGGTTACACAAATGTTCGCGCTACCCCCCTCTTCCCCCCAAAAAAGGGCAGGTTTCGCCACTGCTTACTGGCTAAACTTTTTGTTTGCAATGTTGTACATTATATTAATAATAATTATTATTATAGCTATGGAAATAAAACAATAAAATTGTATTGTATTATTGTGGTTTAAATTGTATGCAAATTTCTTGAGGAGAAATTGAACCTTTTTGCATGTTTAAATTCTTGACCCTTAGGGCATCTTTTTTCGGAATATTTGCAGTTTGATAGTGTGCAAGACAATTTTTAAAGTCATCATCATCCCACTGAAAATCAGTTATATAACTGAGTGGGTAGACTCTAAAACAATTTATTTATTTATTTATTATGCCTAATGTAGAACTCGAACCCACGTCCCCCTGGTGGTCTATTTACTAGCTCGTGAGACAAACTCTATCTACAGCGAAAACTTTTTAATTAATACAATCACTCATGTAACCACTTGTCGATCGACAGTGATGGCTATGGTTGGAACAATAACTGAATACAATATGGGTAAATAAATAAAATATAAATTCATCATGTAATACGCATTCATAACTTAAAAAATCATTTTATATCAAGGCCGTCTGTGATAAAGTGCTTTTACATCTTTTAATCTGATGTCTTGAGAGTCGATGGTTTAGGGAGATTTTTTCAAAATTGATGTCAAAGGCAGGGTTGTCAAACGTAGAATAAAAACTTTTTTTGTTTAGGGGCGCCAATCTTTTAGGTTTATTCGTTACTAAAACCCAAAGGAAGATTTTTCGAGGAAAGACCAACTTTTTGTCAGTATATATCAGCCACGCGAAGGGGGGCGTAGGGGGGGGAGGGTTCTCACGTCGTTCGCGTTGTCATTGATGTCATCGCCTTGAAGGTCGTCAAGGGGAAGGGGACAGGGGACTGGGAGGTATACCCGACGACTGCCAGAGCTCGTTTACTAGTTTCGGGGAAATAATAAAATACCTAGAAGAACAACAAAAACTTTCTTAAAACTATGTCGTGGTTTTATCCAGTCGTGAGTAGACTCAAAAGATCTATTAGCATGATTTTATTTTTGTTACCGGGTTTAAAATTAGGAGAAAGCTGACTTTTTCAGGATTATTCAAGAATGTTGTTTTATGCAACATACTTTGGGTCCGCCAAGATCCGCCTTTGCGGTAGCGGCCATCTTGGAAAATGGCGGCGATTACAGTTGTTCACTAAAACACTATTTTGTGGGTGATGTATATAACGAACAATTAAATAAAGCACCCCAAATTTAAAGGTAAACTTTTTACCGATTTGTCCCATATATTGTGGTGCTATGTACATGTCAGTGGACTGAAATAAAATTTAAAAATATATGACTTACCTATTGCCAAGTTCAGCTTGCAGATTCTCGTAGTGTTAGTTGTGACCCGTTATAATTTACACGTTGCGACTGACGCCATAACCACAGTTCTCGAAGTAATTAAAATAAACTTATGATTTATTTTAATATTTGTGCTATAAAAATCATGATCGCCTTCACGTTGTGAACAAAATTTTAATAATACTAACAGAAATCTCACCTTGAATATAAACATATATATAAGATAAATATATATAATATAAGATGAATAACTGATCTTTCTTTTGTGTTGGAATTTCAGCTCACAGTCAATCTTGAATAAAACTTTGTGGAAAAATTTTAAAATACATTTTAAAATATACATACTTTTTTTCTTGCCAAAATGGGATGATGAAAATATGTCAATGTACATTCTTCTGTCGTACGGGGGAGGTTATGTGTGTATTTATATATTTATTAATTTTAAGTCTATCCTAACTTAACCAACTTCAATTAAATAATTCTGCAATTTAACATCAAACGTAGTAAATATTCTTGAACATGTGACGTTTATAATCAGTAGACTCTAAGCAGATTCTAATAACTTGCAATAATATCATAGTTTACGATAGTTACGACAGATCAAAAGTCTATTAGTTTTATATGATACGTGATGAAGGTTTTCCCCTAGTTTACCGGTAAAGTTACTGGTAAGTACCAAGTTTTGATTGAATGGTAAATCCACAACACCACCCAGTATAAAGCACTTACAGTGCTAGTAGTTCATATAAAACTAAATGGGAAATGAAACGTGATAAATGTGTGAAAAGTGTGAAAAAGTGGAAGGGAGGACCGTTTCTTGGGTATAACTCCAATAAAAGAAGGGTTTTTAAAAATCTTGTATTTTATTATAAAAACTTTACTTCTCACATTTCATAAACAATTCCCTTTATCTCTGTAACAAACCATATACAAACAATGTCAACATGATCGCTAGGTTAGAAATGATCTTACTTGACCAAATATTTAAAACCAATCTATTTATGTACGAATTAAATATTTCATATTTCCCTTCACAGAAGGGTAATATTAAAATTATCTCGATAGCCCATTTATCTTCTATTTCGTTAGGCAAAAATTGTGGTCATTTTTTATCGCTGAAAAACTGTACAATATTTTATCGCAACATTATCTCTAAATATATTATATACAATAATAACATTTAACATTACTGATATAAACATAAATTCATATCTATGTCTGAGCATGTTTTGTATGCACTATCACTATAAATAAAAATTTATAATAATTAAATTTTAATGTGCGGACGACATTATTAAGGTGCAGACGTTAATTATCTACTTAAGTGTGTAAGAAGATTTTCTTAAAACAAAATACAGATTGTATTTTGTATAAATTTGTTCGATTTGTAGAAAGGGTTTTTAAATAAAAAGTTTCACCATCACCAAACCAATTATTTCTAAAACATTAAACAAATATTAAATCTGATTCTTTCATTGTATTTTGTTACGTGGTTCGATTGATTGTTTACGTTTCTAAGTTAAACCAATAAAACCCAATAAATTTCGTTTTATACTTTGTACTTACTACATCGTTATGATCAAGCAATATTAAATTAATATTTAAAAACAACAACACATAACCGTTTGATAACAGCTGTGAAACATACGGGAATTAACAGTATAAGAATTATATTATCACCAATTTATGTAATCAAGTTATTTCTGGTTACTTCTGAACAATATTGATTACGCAAAAATCTTAGCCCTTCGGCTTGATTGTAAAATCATAAAATCCTGATATCGAAAGAAGAATCTCAATTTAGTTCTGAAGGTTTTCAACTTTCTCTCTGACGATTTTCATGTCGGTAGCTGTACTTTCAAGTTGCACCCTTGGGCGTTATTCGATCATAATTCCAAAGGCCTTTCAAGATTTTTGTGTAGCTGGTTCTAATGAAATGTGATTGGTTCAGAGGACGGTCCCCATTTCCTGTCGTCCCGCCACCGGAAATTGACTTCTAAAGACGCCACGAAAAAACCTTAGAATTCGTACGAAACACGCACTGAATCCCGGCCGGACAGCTTTCAATCTCTTCCGTGTCGTCAGCAATAAAACCAAGGTTGAAACCCTCGCGACTTATTTTGTGATGTAATTTTCAGATATATTTTCTGAGAAATAGACCTTAAAAATTTCTACGGTAGAATTTTTGTTAAATTATCAAAAGAAAACTTGCCAACGGATAATTGCATGCCCATCCTAAAATGTCTTAAATATTTTAGAGTTCAGATAGCTGTTGTGAATAAAACTTACAACAACTTTTGAGTGCGTGATTTGATGTTCTGCGCGTTCCTTGTTCTACAGCCATAAATCATTGAACCTGAATACAAATAAACATAATTGATAATGAAGAATATGTGTACGCCCCTATTATATCAGATTTTCAATATTTATCATAGATCAATCAGAAAATGTGTTGTTATTTGGGTGTTTTAGACCATTTTAGAGATTCTTAATTATATAAAATTATATTTCTTGTTGTATATTTTATTTATTCAATTAATGGAAAAGTGCTTCATGATTATTTTAACACAATAACATAAAATCACAAATTGACGCGACTAAAATAATTGCCTGAGAAATGTGAAAGCGCGTAAAATGAGCATGCCTGCCTTCCCCTTAAAGAGGAATCAATCCCTTACATTCGCATGAACGTCTGATTAAAACCTTGGGCACATTTTTCAGTCAGGATTGCCGGTGGCGGGAATCAAACGGGACCTCCAGAATTAGTGTCTCACGCTTTACACGGTAGATCTAACCAACGATAACTGTTAGTAAATCAACTACGCCACACCAACTAGTTTTAGAGTGTATTGTAAAAACAAAAAAAAAATATTCTGGTTAGCTTTTTTTTGAAATAAATAGATAAGACGACGTCATGAAATCGAAATAGTCGATTATGTCGTTTTTTTTAATGCTGAAATAAAATGTATTTTTGTCATTATGCGGAGAAAGTAATCGTTATTTCTTATCCGATTCCCATTGAGCAAATTATGAAGCTTTTGAAAAGTTGTTTGAAAACTTGGTTTGGTTCTTATTTTCTTTCTTTTTACTCTTACTTTATATTTTGTTTGCCAAGAGAAGCCAAACTTCTTACAATAAAACCCCAGTTAGTCAGTTAAGAAAACATTAATATTCGATCTGCATAGAAGAGGTTCTCACAAACTGAGACTTGTCTCGTTTTTGCTATTCAATCCTCATTTTAACCCAATTCAAGTCCCAATGATTTGTGGGTCAAAGTTAACGGGAAATATTTTTCAGCACAGGTCAGTCTCGACGTAGAGTTGGGGAGAGTTTAGGGGAAAATTGACCAAAACTTTTGCAAACATTTAGCATATAAAGAGGTACGGCTATATTTCTTGTTTTTAATGGAGACGGAGACCCCTTCCACGCAGCTTTATGGGTATTCCCCCCGCATAAACGCTTAAACGATATTATTTATCATTTTTAAACGATGCAGGGTTTTTTTTTTGACCTTGAAAGAATAGAACCGACAGTGTCTGTTTGTGAAAAATTCACGAAAACCAAGTTTGACATTTCTTTAAGCCTATATCATCACTTAACAGTACATCAACAAGCTGAAGACAAATTTTAAAACATATTTTTTAAGCGTGCCAAAAACTCTTTTGTCAAAAAATTGTAAAAGTTTACACTTTTATTTATTTTAGATAGATATAACAAAGATATAACTTGTTCAGTTGTAGTTACAAATAATTTATCTTCTTCCCATGTTTAAAGTTAAAAATTATTGAATATTGCTGACCATTACATAATAACCAGTTCAACATAAACAGATTCATATAAGACATGTTTCCAAACAATATAAAATGCTTATAATATATTTTTATATGATTTTTTTATAAACCTCTATTTCAATGTAATAACATTACTTAATTCTTGGACATTTCTTTAAGATTAACAATTATAGTCAGTTTTAGTGACACAGGTCACTCCACATAACTTCCATTGATTGTGCGTGGTTCCGAGAGTTTATCAAATTGAGATAAATTCACTTAATATATTTAATGTTTTTGGCAACGTGAATTATATTCAAGATTATATCTTTCTGATTAGACAATTCAAATCATACATCTATTGATTATTCAATACCCGTAAAGAGATATATTGTTTGATTTAAATGTTAAAAACTTAATACATAAAATATATAATGTGTGTGTAATGAAAGACTAGCATACTTGAACTTGTTAATTTAAAATCTTTTAGATCAACTTGCAAATAATAAAACTAATTTACATTTTTTTGTTTTTCAGAAATGACACAAAGTGTAAATTTAATGATTAATTCCAGTTATTTTTACACTGTAGAACTATGCACGCCCTAATTTTCAAATGTAATGAAATTAATGACTGTTTAGGCTTAAAATGATTTTTAAGATCACGAATCAGTTTTTACAACAACCTTTGCAGGTTAAATAATAATGATTGGGTAAACAGTATTATCAATAACCCAAGCATAGAAAGTTTGAGAACATTTTTCCAGATTGCAATTAGAAAATAATCTTACAATGGAATTATTCTTGTCTAAAAAATATAAAATGAAACATATACATTTCTTTATTAAATACAATTAACCATTGGTCTACAAACTCATGACTCAAACAATCTATCCATTCGAAAATAAAAAATATATTATTTAGATTTAATTTAATAACTTGATATGGGGCTGGCATCCTTAAAAAAATACAATATTCCATCTGTTTTATTTTTTACAAATGTAAACGTTTTGTTCGATTATAAGACGAATAAAAAACTACTTTTCACCTATTAGAAAGATCATCATTCACATAGAAGTTTTATTCTTCTTGGCAGTGAATTAATATCGGTTGTCAATGGGTTTTAGTTTCACTTGTCATTAATTGTGCGCGCGCATTCACTATACCTTCAAGAGTGAATGTTCATTTACTTCACAGTCCTACTAAACATAATTGAAGTCTGTAGGGAAACCAACTCAAAAATTTGCTTTTGTGCTATGAATGATAGATCATTTAAGTTTTTTGCCATGATAGGTCATTAAAGTGTTTTTTTTTTAGTACGTCATTAAAGTATTTTGCTTTAATAGGGCAAATTTAAAATTTTTTGCTATGATAGGTCATTGAAGTTTAATGCTATTATTTGGGCATCAAAGTCCAGCTTCCACCTCGTACTTTTAATTGTTTAATAAAGAAGTAGAATACATATTTAATACTACTCAAAACTGTGGTCACACACAGTCTAGGCCGGAAAGAATGTGGCTAAGATATTCATGCCTAAAGTAAGAGGTGGGCTAAAGTCGACCCATTGAAATTTAGTATCACATTGTCGTGTTATAAGTTGTATCTCTTAACATAAATAAAAAATGAATTTTTGTTGTGTTGAAGTTGCTGTTTAACACTCGATAAAAAACCAAAGATGAGAAAAAAGGTAATCCTCTAAAAGAACATAAATACAGATTTTTAAAAAGCTGGATTGTCAATTTGATTTATGCAATTTTACCTTTCAGTGTCGCTGTACGATTAAATAATCACTGCCATATATCAGTAGTAAAAATCAAAGAAATATATCTATTCGTGAATTAAGTAAATTGTAGTGAGACACATTTGACGAGAAAGGCTTGGTTTTCTCTCTTTACCATCATAGTGTTCCGGCCCATATTATAATGTAGATCTACAACTATTCACTCAACTTATCAACCGTTGCTTGAATAAATTCTGATAACGACCCACTGATGCCCGATGGTTTCTTAGATTCACAAGGAGTTTACTTCATTAGAGTAGACCGTTCCTCGTGTTAAAGTTGATAATAGTGTTAGCTATTGGACAGAAATGATATCTTAAATTGTATTTTCTGCCTATACAATCAGACGTCAAACTTGCAACTTAATAAATGAATCATTAGGAGCAATTAAATTTAGCACACTTTCATAAATTGTTTTACACTTTCTCAAATTTCCATCAACAGAATTCTTACGCCCGAATAGCATTGAAAACCTTGAAAAGAAATATTTAATGTCAAGTCAGCAGCGATGGTAGAATAACAAGTTGATGGTAAATTTAAGATTGCCCTTTAAAAAATAACACACACGCGATTTTCTTTATAATCTTTAACTATAACGAAATTGACGTTAACTTTATTAATACAAATTAAGCTTATTGCTTTCTTTTACTTAATTTCAAATGGTTAGTATCCGGATAAAACGAAATTGATGAACGAAATGCATAACTTTCGAGGTTGAAGAGTGAAGTTGCAGCTTAAAATTGAAGATAAAACTACATCGTTAATGTCAATATCACGTATCACGTGTTTTTAGTGGGCCCTACGAATTAATATGAATATATTTCATATAATTCGTATTATTTGAGTAATGTTTGAATGAAATCTTAAGCAAGATGGAAAATTATTAATATTAAATTTAACTTTCTTGACTGGGTATCCAGCCAGTGTGAGTGTGGCGTTGGCAACCAACATTTGACCAATGCCGTTAAGATGTAGCTAATTAACTCATCCTAAAACAAAATGAGGGAAAATGTAAAATTAATAGTTTACGTCCCATAATAAAAATTTTAAAAAAATCTTATATACTTTGTGTTTTATTGTGAATCTCCTATTCTGACCCCCCCCCCCCTCCCTCCCGACCCATATTTAAGGAAAAACTTAACAATGATCTTGTTTTTGATATACAAGTATTATAATGGCTAGCCAGGAAACTTTTCTGGGCCCGGGGTAGAGTATCATATCCATTACAGATGACTTTTTAGACAGACAGACAGAAGGGCAGAAGACTTTTCCATTGTAGATGACTATAATGACCATAGATACATAATGACCATATTTCGCAAATGTTCAAATCACTGCCTCCTGATGTTCGTCGTGACGAGGAGCCACGACGAACATCTAGGAGGCAGTGGTTCAAATTATTTGTTGATGAACATGCAAGAAAGATAATCTCAGTAAAAAAAGTGCTAAAAATTAAACTGAGTTGGTGACTGTGAATGTGCATGTGTGTATTCGTTCGTAATGTGCAAAAAGATCAAGAGTGTTCTATCATGATCGGAAAACTTAGTTTAACTGAACATGTTTGTCTTTGGGCGACTTGGAAAATGTTCGAGAAATCTAGTTCTTGTTCGGAAATCTTAGTCGAATTTACCATATTTGTCTTTATTGGGAATATTCGAGATATATTTCGGAGAAAATCTCTCGAAGTTCGAAACTTCATGTTCGGACTTGTTCGTGGATGTCCGTGAGACTTCGTGGATGTCCGTGGCTCGCTCACGGCAGTTAGTTGTATCTAGTGATGAGTACAGCTAGGAAACCCCCCAAGCATGTTTGGACTTGTTCGTGGATGTCCGTGAGACTTCGTGGATGTCCGCGGCTCGCTCACGGCAGCTAGTTGTGTCTAGTGATGAGTACAGCTAGGCCCCACCAAGCTCAGGACCCAGGTTACATGCAGTCGGTGTGACCCCCTAGGACCCCAGCGGAGATGAGTTCCTCCAC
The DNA here is from genome assembly GCA_024449915.1 of Sweltsa coloradensis. NCBI lineage: Eukaryota > Metazoa > Arthropoda > Insecta > Plecoptera > Chloroperlidae > Sweltsa > Sweltsa coloradensis. Next base: position 16,277 of record JAMZAV010019733.1, read on the forward strand.
GGCATCACCCGCCGCCATCTGCCACTTGTCTCGTACCTGGTGGTGGAACCAACACTTTTTTTAGCACAAGACATTTTAACACTTTATACATCCATATATACACGACCTTACAATAAATCATTTAGAACGTTTACAACGAGCAAGTCCATGTTACAAATAATTATGGTAATGTCCCATTATTTTATACATAAAAAACATACCACCAAAAACAATACTATCTAGTTATAGTTAAGTGGGTGTGTATTTTACAAATATTATATGAAAATTAAATTATATACATTAATATAATCATTCATTTAAATTTGTAATAAATAAGGCATTAATATTAAAAAAGTTTTCAAATTGTACAATACTTAACACACATTGCACGGGGGTTAGAAGAAGAGTAGGTTTGTTACAGGGTGAATGATGTATGGTCAAGGCAGTGTACATTTGTTGAAAACATATGGCTTAGTTGCATAAAGGTAAAAGCAGATTGTTGGAATCGTTGTTTCTCTTTCCCCTGAACACAACATGTCATTTCACAGTCTTGTCAAATTAAGTTCCCAAAGATAATTCAAAATCTAGTAAATTGTTTTACAAACAGCTTTCACATTGCAACAAGTATTTATAAATTTACTTCTTACATTTTAATGACATTCTCTTGAGCAAGATTTTATCAGCGTAAATAATTTTAAAAGCGTTTCTTTACATTAACTTTCCCCCAATTTAAAGCCTTGGAAGACTACGCACATTGTTGCTTTATGATTGATGTGAGAGGGAAATGCCCACAAACTTAAAAATATACTAGCATAACGCAAACAAAATTAATACATCATTTTAGGATAGTTTTAATATTTTTTTAAAAAGATTTTAATACTTTTGTTGTTGTCAAGAAGATGTGACCGCTTATAAATTTTCTGCTTAACACTTTGAGTAAAAGCAAGCCTCATATTTATCAAAAGTTTCGTATCAAAGCCTGAATACGTAATTCATAATACTTTATTTAACATTAATACGACTCATGTCGCTTGTAAAAGTTTTTCTTGTAACTACCTACATTGCCGTAATGCCACCGTACTAGTGGTGCTATCTCTAGCCTACGTTACGCGCGCAGCCCCGGGCCCCCTTATGAACGCACAAGCTAAGGGCAATCTAGTTTATTAGCGCGCGTTTTCCGTCAGAACACAATGTCACGTGGTAATAAGCTGAGGGGCGGGGTGAAGTGTCGTGTACTCGTGTAATCAACCCTTATGTTAGAGTTGTAGACTCATCACTCACGAGGTGGGGACAAGAATTAGCAGGTCTGTCTGTCTGTCGACTGGGAGGAAAGACGAGTGCATTGTTGGTAGACAAAGCATCGTGTGCAGTCAGAAGTTGGATTCTATAGTGCGTAAATTCAAACCAACACTTGACCTAGAAAAAACCTGGACCCGGCACCTCCACCAAAATTATAAAAAATATTATGTTTTATTTTATTTTTGTTATAAGGTTCTACCCCCAAACCTGATTTTCAAAGATAATCTTCGCACAATAAAAAAAAATTAACAAAATGATATCTTTGTAAACAGTGATTTTACACGAATTTAAAGCTATTGGATCCTGAAATTTGCGTCATATTGACGTTTTAGAAATCGGCTTTAACTAACTTATTTTGTGTTCCTCATAAATAACAGAGAATCGCACCAAACTAAATTGACCATTTATAAAATCTATCTTGAAACTGTGCACAAATATACAACTAAAACACGCAAAAATATGCACTCCCAAATCACCCCCTTTTTTGTAATCAGCATGTTTTGATCGCACCACTTGGTGGAATCACAAAAAAGGTTGTCGAGCACAGTAATAAAGGCTTATATTTATTCAGATATTTTCGGGGCATGGTGGACCTAATAATTTTTCTTGTACTTTCTAAATCATAACTAGTAGCCTGATTGAAATATTTTGAGTTTAGTGGTAAGGAACCCCCTTTTCCCTGGACCCGGCACCTCCACCAAAACTAGAAAAAATCTCATTAATTGTATAATTAGTTTTTATTAGTTTTTTACACTTTGTTTTTATTTTTTTACTTACAATGAATTTAATAAAATTTCAGGCTTATTAAATTCGACTCGTGGTACTGTGAAATACTTTTACACAGAAAAAATGAACAGGACAAGGGAAACTACAGGTTATTCTGTATGTGTATGTGTGTGCGTGTGTGTTCAGTATTGTTGGGGGGGTGGGACTAGTGATATTTTATAGGATTCGATCCCTGCTTTTTAATTTTGAGTTAGAAAACCTAAATAAAACTTTCAGATAGTTCAGCAAAAAAGTTCAGTATCGGACCTGAACCTCCCAAAAACGAGTCTTTGGGTGTGTAGCTTGAGCTACGGTGTTTTGACGAGTAAGTGAGGGTGAATGTGGGTAAAGCCCGCGGCAGGGCGAGCAAATGTTTCCAAAACATGTTTGAAAACATTTTCGTTACATTCCATTATCACATTATGAAAGTTTTCAAATTGCTGCTACACAGGAAACATGTATTTTTATATTATAAAACCACTCTTCGAACTTTAAACCCCAATAACTTACTTTTTTTCGGGCATGGACGATGCTTGAGGAAGGATATATTGATATTGATATTTATTGGGTTAAAGGGCGTGCTACATAGGGCTATGGAGCCCTTTAAAATTTTAGCCAAACCCCTATAATATACATACATAGTACATAGTATGGTTACATATGAAATATACAATTTGATATTATAAGTTATGCGTAAGAGTATACTAAATCTAATACAAATATTTACTCCATGCCAGTACTTTAAATTTTATATTATATTCTTAACTAATAGTGATTCTAAAACCAGAATTATTTAACATTATCACTTAACTGCTAAAACTAATGCAAATATTTACAGTGAAACAATGTTTTTTTTATACCGAAGCATAATGTTAATTAGGAATAATATTAGGAAAAAAATAGTAATAATTAGTCTAAATAAAATATGTACTAATTTATAAATAGAGCGTACATATTTGATCTAGTACTGTGATAACTGATAATATGTTGCAGTACCCTTTTTTTTTTTGTTGGTT